>JADDOH010003098.1:0-107003 GCA_016648135.1 Agrypnia vestita
ATAGTATCATCATCATCATCATCATCACTAGCGGCGGTTCAGCTAAATATCATCAGGTGACGTTTCGATAGTGACAACATCATCTTCATCAGTGATGGCAGGGTTCCAGTTACACATCAGTCGGAGATAATTAGGCAGATCCCATCATCATCGATGGCAGGATTCTAGCTGTACACCATTTGGAGAAATTACACCGACATCCCTGGCCAGGGGCTAGGCATATCCCTACTGTCCAGATCCACCTTTCCATCTACTAATACGAGGGGTCATGGCCTCGTGAAACCACATGGCAACCAACCAGTACAAGTATTTATTTATGTATTGTATATGTAAGTATATGTATGTATATTATATTTTATTAGTATGTATCTATTCGTACGTAGTGTATGAGGGGGCTCTTCACGGGTGGCACAACACCCGTGCGGATGTCTTCCCTCGTCTGGAATGGATTGAACGTATTGATGCATATCAGATTATAATAAGTACTACCGGGGAGGGTGGTTGCAGTCACTGTAGTGTCGCGAATGGCCAATGGGCTGCAGTTGCTCACAGGCGAGGGTTGGGGAGCCTGGGAAACTCCCCTTCCCCACTCGCATATTTTTGGCTTGACAGGTGGCCCGGGACCATCTTTACAGTAGCTTCAGTATATATACCGTAGTTTAACTTAGTTTAACCTGGAGGAGTTGGAATTCGGGGGGCAAACTGGCTCTGAGCCCGGACGCCAGACACTGACGCGAGGGATGGTGCGGTACTTTGCACAGAAGAGGCCCAACATGAAAAGGCGCATCCAGGCTCAGGTCAACGTATCCGGAACTCGTGTCGGGAGAAGGAAGATGGGATCAGTCACCGATGAGCCTTTGGGTATGGAGGGGCCGAATTTAAAGCAACCACATTTTCCGCGTACACATACATTTACACATACCTTCTACAAACCCCTTATCCATTAGAACCCAACGTACCACTAGAATGAGACATAGGGCCAGATACAGGTGACGGAACTTAGGCCGGCTAGTAAATAAACGTAACAATGTAATTGATATAAAGATAATGCAGAGTAAATATAAAAGATCGTAGGGAATAAGCAAAGCGAGATAACGGCGGAAGATAAAATTATTAATCAGCGAGGGCGTCGAAGACGGAATCATCCATAGGAGTGGCTACGAAGGACTCGAGGGCTTTCAGGGGATCTATGTACTCTATATGTGCATGCGCATGTGATAACGGCACGTCACTAACCTTTCCAGTGGATGGCGGTCGATCCCATACAGGTAGGACAATGGGGGGATCGAGCGGAGAGGGCGTGGGAGCAGAGGATCGCGCACTCTGGAAGCGCAGCTACACCAGATGCAGTGGTTTCAGTCCGTAGGAATGATAGGTAAATAATATAGGGCCACGGAACATAGTATGTTTAGCAATTGCACCGTAGGGCTTAATTGACGTGCTAGGTAGTTTTGTTTGCGTTTTCCATGAACATTCACGAACTTCATACCCCAGTATTTAATTTAAGAAAAGCTTGCGTTAGGGTTACCACTAAACCAATTCATCCCCTATAGTTCGAAACAAAAAATTACACAACGTGAACTGGGGAGGTCTTGAATAAAGCGAGGGTGTTTGGAAATACTACGTTAAAAGCCGTAGAGCCTTCACCCGACGTAGATAGATAGCTTGTTTGCCTCTAACAAGGCGTAAACTCAGTTAGGAGTAGGATCGAGCTGAAAGGCGAAGAAGAGGAGCCATCACAAGACCCATTTGAAAGGCTTGACATTATATTATAATAAGGCAATATTTTTCTACCGTTGTAAAGTATTAATTTAATGGAAGGTTTGAGTGAAATTGGAAATGAAGGATTGATTTAAATTGGAAACGATAAACATTCAGGTTTTTCTGAAAATAATTGTAGAATTCATTACAACATTTTGAACTATAATTTTTTCTTACTAAAATATATTTTCCCGAATATATCTGACATATATTTGACAGAAACTTATATTTATTGATCGAGTCAGGGGATCGCGGGACATAATAATTGCTGGATTTTGAATCTGAAAATTCATGAATAGTAAACAATATGTTTTTTTAAATTGACTTTAATCGCTTAAACCTCTGTTGTCTCTTTCTAATTATCTTAATTTGTGATTCCAGCAAGTATCTGACGTGTTACGGACCGACAGGCAGACAACTAAATGATTATATTTATTATTATTTATTACAAGTAATATTAGTGGAATTGCTCAGTCCCGTTTCTGAGGGTTTTAAATCTTAAATTGATACTTGAAATTTAAATTCATGTAAAAAATTATTTTTGCATGTATTTGAACATAGAAACTATGCACCACATACTGTATGAAATATCAATAAGGCATGAGGGAGTTAGGGAACCACTTCTGAATGAACAGTGCGGCGTTGGAGATTTGATTTTCGAATTCGAAGATTCGGTATTTTCGTAACAACATTATATTATTATACTCCCAAGAATATCAATTACCTATTTATTTTTATACAAGTTGATACCCTTATTTTGAACCTCAAACCTTCTGTTCATCGATAACCTGAGCTAAATGTATTTTCTAAAAATAAGATTTTCCGATGAACAGCTTCTTCCTTACTAAAATGTAAGCTTTCATTACCTCTAATGTGACATCAGCAGTATATAAGGATGTCTCATAGCAACAGTGCCTACACAAAGGCTAGTAATCTGATCCCTTTGGATAATACATTTTGATCCCTGATGTTACAAATAGATACCGAAAAACCATGAATACAATAATTTTGGGAGCAAAACAGATATTTTTTGATATACTGAATCAAACCCTGTCTTCTTATTTGTAATTTAATATTTCACTGACATATGAAACTTAAAATAAGTTTTATTTATGTTTATGATGCCAATTTAAAAAGTCCCCTTGTTCATTTTAATCAAAACGTACCGTTTAACTTAAAATAATTTATGTAAAATAAATAGTTTTTTCATATTTTTTATCATTAATTTAAACACTAACAACAGGCCAAGAGATTCAATTACAGAAGCGAAACTCATTACAAAAACACCGATGAGAAAATCGTATAAATGTATGATGACCTCAGCGGGAATCGAACTCGGAGCCCCTGGCATGAGAAGCCAGTGTTATGCCAACTGGACTTACGAGTGAAGTCGTTGTAAAGCGAAATGAAAATGAGAATTATGTTGATAAAAAGAGCAATTTTTTCCAATAATTATTATAAAATATAATTACTTCATTATATTTCCACTTTTTTGATAATAAAACTTCTTTTAATATTTTAATTCATATATAAAAAAATATTTTTATTTAAAAACGAATCTCAATTGCAAGAAAACACATATTTGAGTTGCTAAAATATATTTTAGTATGTTTTTCTGATTTTTTTTATTTTTGTTAATAAAGATAAATAATTTTTTTATCTGATTCATTATTAGACGATAATATTTCATGAAATATTAAAATGACACTATTTATGAACTGGAAATATGGATTCAAGGATTTTTTACAATTCGTCATCCATTATCTGAGATACATTTGGATATTTTACATAAAAATAAAAGCCCCTTGAAAAGAGAGAGATTTAAATATTTTAAAAATTTGGAGTTTAAGAATCATTATGTGTGTTGAAATATATTATAAAAACTTACAGGTGTCGGCCTTGACTGCTCCCAAGACAGCTACGAAGAGGATGAGCAGTTTCATGGTAAATTTTCAAGGGGTTTTCTGAAGAAAATAATAATCGTTATACACCAGTCGTGGATATTTCAGACCAGGACCGTCAGATGTCAAATGAGATGGCTTAAAAATACTTAAAAATACTCTTGTTTGGAGTTGAGTAAGATCGATTTGGAGGCCTTCGATGCCTTACAATACTTATAAATAGACACTTTAAGTATGCATGTTGTTGTTATGCAAAACCTATATCACAAAAAATTGGAGTCATCCTAAAGCACGAATGAAGTCTTTTTTTTGGGGGGAGGGGGTTATATATTATAATACTCCTCTTTCAACGGCTGAGGACCGCTGAGTCTATCGCATTACACATAATTGCATGTAATGTCAGGATGTTTTTAATTTAAGACCATTATCTCTATTAATATTTATCAGGTACTTATAGATCTCGAGTGCCTCTTTGACAATATGGTTCGATATCTTCGGTTCGAATATAAAATGATGGCCGGTATCCAGAAAATGCTCAGCCAGTGCTGATTTTCCTGGATGGCCGAGTTTGCATGCCCGTTTGTGCTCGTCAACCCTTAAGAAATTTGCGCGCCTCATTTGTCCCACGTATACTTTATCGCAGTCTTGGCAGTGAGTTCTATACACACGTCTGTTTCTAAGCGGTCTCGATCCTTCGCTGTTCTTAACTTTTGAGTTAGTACCAAAAACCTTCTTTATGTCTATTTCCTTAAGAGCTCTGGCAATTTTCACTCAGCTTCTGTATGTTTTTCGGGACGATCAGACTTCGCTCTTTTGATGTGCTGTACCTGTCGCTTCTGGTAACCATTGCCTTCCAGTGCGTCGCTGAGTGTATTCTCGTCTTCCTGGAGATATTCGTCTTGGCGTATCCTTTTTGTCCTCGATGCCGTAACGAGTGGTACAGAAGAGAGGTCTTGTCACCATCGTTATCTTGTTATTTCCGTCTAACACTTTAAAGACCAATTTGCCAAAAAAAAATTCGAAAACGATATAAAAAGAAAATATTGGGAAACTGTCAATGGGCAAGACTTGTAAAATAATGTTAGAAAAATTTAGCAAAGGGTGGCAGTATTGAATATTTAACCCGACATAATGTCATTGTTTTAAACGAAAAAATTAAATTAACGCTAAATTTACATAGTCAATGATCTGACGGTTTTGTGTGATTAAAAAAATTATTACAGGAATAATAAAAAAAATGGGGGGAATTCTAAATAAACTTAGGGGCAGCTTTGTCTAGGGACGCCACCTACGACCTTCTGCGATGATAAGTGTAAATAATATCTAGTAATGATGTCGTACCAGGTTTGCTCCAAATAAGTAGTAAACTTATAATACTTCCAACTCTTCGTTAAGTATAATTTAAAGCGACTGATTGAGAATTCGACTATGCACTGTTCTATTCCGATTAATATCCTTCTATATATGTATGCATTTCTTAACACATTTTCCTGATATTACATAAACTTTGAAATAACAAATCAAAGTGCAATGTATTTGTGTTCCGAGCTTCAAAAAAATAAACAAAAGTTATTACCCGCTAATTATAGTGCTTAGGTATGTTTATCTATCTATACCTATAAAACTCAATGCCTGTCTGTCTGTCTATAAAAATCTATTCGATCTGATTTAAATTTTGCATATTTATTCTTTAGGACTCGGCGGTTAATATACGCGACTTTCCCTCCCCCTTTACCCCACGCCTTCCCACCGATATATTTTCAATGCAAATCTGTACTATCCGACCGATCTGGCTCAAATTTTATATACTAATTATTAAGAACCCGGCGGGTAACAAATGCGACTCTTCATTTACCCTACCCCCCACCCCATGATATATTTTCTGTATAAATATAAACCGTTTAACAATCTGACCTAAATTTTGCGCACATATTTTTTAGGTCCCGGCGGAATACACAGGCCACATTTACCCCCTGAACATCCCAGCCTAGATTAAATGAAAACATTGTTTTTATTAGGGACTGCAAAACAATAGAACATTTTTGTTCTCCCACAAACTTATTTTTAATTACATCCTTAATCTGGGTAACGCCGGGTACGAACGGTGAAGGAGACCTACCACACACCCTGGGCCGTGTTATGCGCAGAGCGTCCATGTCGGCCCAGCACGTTCGCCGCCTAGTTGGTATTATTTTAATGCTAAACGCAGCCTCCTCGCCAAGCCGCAGGCAGGGCAACACGCACTCCTGCGACCTGGAGAGTCGGCCGCCCAAACCCTTCACTGTCCGAGCGTCTTTGTTTAGAAAAATTTGTACACAATAATTTGACAAAGGCAATAAACACAGATAAATAAAATCAACTATTGCATCTAATTGACGCGGGGATAGTGGGAGATCATCAGATAACACAAAAACAAAAGCACAAAAAGGGGTACTCTTGCAGAAGAAGTCGGCACCAGCCATACTAGCTCCAGTGTAACAGGAGCAAGTATACAAAACAAGATAATAGACCGTAATTTAAAACTATATAAGTAATAAAATGAAAATCAAAGTAATAGTAAACATATGTGCATTAAGTAGAATAAAAGAAAAGAGAAACAAATTGGCGAAAAATATTAATAATAGGTTATTGTACCAAAAATTACAAAGCAGGATATTTATATTCGGATTCATGTTGAGTAGTTGCTCCGAGGATTTCCCAACGGGACACCCACACCCTAACAAACTCACGAAGGCATTCAAAGTTTCTTTCATTCCTAGATTGGCGTTTGTGAGACGCCGACCAGTGTCATGTGACCCGAATATTCCAACAAGCATATCGTATCAAGCATCCATGGAGAGTTTGCAATCCTAGAGGATATGCCCCGGGGCCTGGAGCACCCTGGCACAGGTGCACCATGGATGAGAGGGGAGTCCAAGATCATGGAATTTAGACCTGAACTTTCCGTAGCCCGAAAGAATCTGTACCGTATAGTGGTCCAGAGCCGTAAAATTACCTACGCAAAAACTCAAGTATCTTTCTTTAACCGTCACCCTCGGGAAGAAGGAGTGTGTCCATCTCCCGGTGGTGGCGGTGTCCCATCTGTCTTACCATACTTCGAACGTTATTAGCCTAACACGCATTTCCAACGCCTGTGGTCGCTCGTTTTCCAGAAGCCTGAGAGTTCTACCAAAGTAGTCTACTTCCAGGCCCCTCCGCCAGTACTGGGAGGGCCTGACTGGAGACAGTCCGGTAGGCACCCGTCAGTTCAAGAAGCGGTACTCTCTGCCCGCTGTTGAGAGCTGCAGCCACAACTCTCGTCACCAGACCTCGGCAGCATATGTGATTTGAGCCACATACGTTGCCTTATAGACCAACCGCATGTCCGGCGAGCGAATGCCCCAGTCACTCACCCACCTCACCTCACCGTCAAGCTCACCCTTTTCATAGAGATAAAGAAAACCCCCGCCCGCTCAGAGATGGCCTTGACATGAGCAAGGAAAGAGCCCGACGTATCAAAAATCACTCCAAGATATCTTATATTCCTTTCAAATTTAATGCTCGTGCTCCCTAGTTTCATGATCGGGTTGACGGGTACAGCTAGTGTATAAAAAAACTAACACATAAAAATCAAGTTTTTATTTTACTCCCTTTCTTTGTAAATTAAGTTAACTATCATGTAATTAAATAATTGATTGACTGAAAATGAAACATGTCTAGAAAAATATCTATGTCAAAAATATCTCTTTACCTACATTTGAATTTTCTTTTCGTTTTATTTCCTCTTACATTCCTTTTGGCGAATGAAAATATTGACAATTAAAGACGAATTAAAACATATAACATAACACTAAACTTACAGGAATTTAATATATTTCTAAAATGTCAGATGTTTTGAGCTTTGATAAGACACTTCATGCTTTGAAGATTAAATTCTAAAAACATTTGTCTGTCAATTTAATCAAGATTTTGATAGATTCAATTATCGGCAATATCGTACCTTATGAATATCCAGCATTAAAATGATTTAAAATAGTCAGAATCAGATTTGAGTAATATAGAATTCTTCAAAACTAAGCAGAAATCTAAAAAAAATAAATTAATATTTGATTTCTTCCCAAAAAACCGAGTTTTGCTGTCATCTGTGAACCAATTGTCATAAATTTTCTAAATTCATAGTGAAGTACCTACAAATTTTAAATATTACGTGACGTTGTCAGGCCGCTGTTGGTAGTAATCAAACATTTGTTGTTTCCAATTTTAAAAAACAATTAAAATTCCTAAAAATCCAAAATTATACTATAATTTTTATTTTTTAAATGAAAATTTGATAGTCGCCACGAGTCTGCTTGCAAAGTTTCAGCTCGATTGGATCACGGGAAAAGTGTTAAAAATCGATCCAAAGTTTTTTCGTCAATCAAGCAAATAGACGCTACGAGTTAAAAGAAAGGGAGTAAAAATTCTGATATATAATATAAGGAAGAATTCGATAACTAGTACATATCTCCCCAGTACAAATACTAGCGGCTTAGGCAGATTCCTCCGAGTTTAGATTCCGAGTTAAAATTGATTAATATATTAGGTCCTTACATATGAAATTGACGTTTTGCCGTACTGGAAAATTTGATCTCAAATATCTTCTCTTTGGTTAGGAATTCCAAATCCAAATTTATACAGCTATTTACTCATGTATTTGTGTTTTGAAAATTATAATTCATTTGTTTTTTCCTCAATTGTTTTTTCCTTTGCGTCACTCAGTTTACAAAATGAAAAACTTGAAATATCGCGTTATTTACGAGTACGAGTTCCACCGTGGCACCAGTGCTGCAGAAACGGCTCGAAGGATTAATGATGTGTATGGCGACGGTGCCGCAAAAGAAAACACAGTGCGTTTTTGGTTCCAACGTTTTCGTTCTGGAAATTTCGACCTGCAGAACAAGCCCCGTGGACGGCCGGAGACCAAAGTTGATAATGAAGAATTGAAGGCTATTGTGGAAGCGGATCCATCGCAAACCACATCCGAGTTAGCTGCAGGCTGCGGTGTTAGTGATAAAACTGTTTTAATCCACTTGAAGCAAATTGGTAAGGTGAAAAAGCTTGAAAGGTGGGTACCTCACGAATTGAGTGAAGCAAATCAACAAACGCGCGTTGACTGCTGCGTTGCATTACTCAACCGGCACAATAATGAAGGGATTTTAAATCGAATCATTACCTGTGATGAAAAGTGGATCCTGTACGATAATCGGAAGCGCTCATCGCAATGGCTGAACCCTGCCGAACCAGCCAAACCATGCCCCAAGCGAAAATTGACTCCAAAAAAGTTACTTGTGAGCGTTTGGTGGACTAGTGCTGGTGTCGTTCACTACAGCTTTCTTAAATCTGGCCAGACGATTACGGCAGATGTCTATTGTCAGCAACTGCAAACCATGATGGAAAAGCTAGCTGCTAAACAACCGAGGCTGGTTAATCGCTCTAGGCCACTGCTGCTTCATGATAACGCTAGACCACACACTGCACAACAGACGGCTACCAAATTAGAGGAGCTTCAATTGGAATGTCTAAGACATCCACCGTACTCTCCGGACCTTGCCCCAACAGATTACCATTTTTTTCGAAATTTGGATAACTTCTTGCAAAGGAAAAAATTCAACTCCGATGGGGCAGTCCAAACCGCCTTCAAAGATTTTATTGATTCCCGTCCGAATGGTTTTTTTAGTAAAGGGATCGATGAACTACCTATGAGATGGCAAAAGTGCATAGATAGCAATGGTACATACTTTGATTAAATAAATATATAATAATAAAAAAAAATCGGCTTTATGTTCCTCCCCTACTAAACGCCAATTTCATATGTAAGGACCTAATATCACCCCTTTAGAGTAAAATTAATAATTAATAATAATAATAATAAAATTAAAATTGATTAATATATCACCCCTACAATTCACTAAGTGGGCTAAAATAAATTATGAATACCAACATTCATATTTTCTCAATCTCTATCTCAGGAAAAAATCAGAAAGTGAATATTCCTTCTCTATTCAAAGTTATTTAGTGGTAAAACTCATCATTTGAAAATGTTCAATAATTCCGTCAAGGTAAAAATCATCAAATCACTTAGTTACTTTTACCTGGTGGCAAAATTGAAAACTTGTCTTCGTTGTGTCTCTAAATGCAATAGTTATAATTCCAGCGTCTGCACTTACGGTGTAATTTTGTGTTTTGCCTGCTTTTGTCAGAATCAAATCAGTTGTCATTGTGTTCTGTCTAATTGAATATAGTTAAATAATAGTTTGTGGTTTTTCATGGTCAATAGATAAAAAAAGTTCATGAACTTCTATAGTTAAGTATTTTTGATGTTGGTATTATAATTTATTCCTCTTCGTGAGATTTTTCATAATATAATGTGTTCCTTGCGGTGTGAAAAACAATTATTGTGTTTGATCGATATTATTTAATAATATATAAAAAATAATTATTCTCTGTGCGTTTATGTTAATTAAAAAAAATTTGAAGCTCGGAACACAGAAACATTGCACTTTGATTTGTTATTCCTAAGTTTTCTGTAGATAATATCAGGAAAATGTGTTAAGAAATGCATACATATATATAAAGATATTAATCAGGAAAAGAACAGTGCATAGTTGAATTCTCAATCAGTCGCTTTAAATTATACTTAAAACTTGCCTTAATTGCAATAATGTTAACTCGAGCGTCTGGACTTACGGACTAATTTTGTGTTTTGTTTACGCAATTGTCAGAATCAAATCAGTTGTCATTGTGTTTTGTCTAATTAAATATTGTTAAATAATAGTTTGTGGTTTTTCATGGTTTTTTAGATTAAAAAAGTTTATGAACTTCTGTAGTTAAGTGTGTTTATTGTTGGTTTTATAATTTATTCCTCTTCGTGAGATTTTTTATATCGTGTGTTTTTGCGGTGTGAAAATTATTGTGCTTAATAGTTATTATTTAATAGTATATGAAAAACAATTATTTTGTGTGTATTTATTATAAAACTTTCGTTTGCAATTAAAATATACTCTCAAGAGGAGAGCTAATGTGTCATATGGTGAAAAATGAAGAAAATAATAAAAAGGTAAGTTGATAAACTTTACAAAAAGTTTACTTTATAATGTATTAAAATTTTAGTATGGTTATCATTCATAATTTTATATTTTTAATTAGTTGACAAAACTCAAAATACCAATTTAGTCAAAATCTGGAAGAGAATACCTGGAGTAAATACAGGTTCACAACCTCCTTAAGGCTGGACATTCACTGCAAATGCATATTTCGGCGTTTTCTTTTACGAAAATGTGGGTTTTTATTATTCATTTATATCAGAATTTATACTCTAGACTGCAATTTTTTAGGATAATAACTTAGATATAACCTTTGTTATATTATATAAAAATAATAAAACTGGACATTATTTACAATAATTAATAAAATATAAGCATAAATCGACCGGCCGCGGCCAAAAATCGTTTTTAGTGTCCTAGGCGGCGCTAATTTTTAATGAATATTTATATGCACGAAAAATATGTTTTTTATACGTATAAAGTATACTTTATCTGGAATTTTTACTAAGGAAATCAAAAAAACATTTAACATCAATAAAGTTATAATGTTTTAAATTTGCAATAAATTTTTCCGTTTGATATTGATTTTAAAACGCTTTTTATTTATATAAAGAGATGATTTAAAACAGTGTATTTTATTTATTCCCGTATTTTTTAACTTAACTCAATTAATAAAAGTTAGTTTTTTTAATAAAAACTACTAAATTGATATTTAAAAATAAAAATTCCAATGTATGAAATGTGTCAATAAATGACGTAATTATTAAACAGAATATACCAGAAGAATTACATTCTTGGCATAGAAATTTGCCTCGCATAGATATGGCAATTGAACGGAATCTAGAGCCAGCCGATGATGAAAAAAGTAATAGCGAAGAAGATTAGTAGATTTACTGCAAAAATGTTTTCTCCATCGCATTTGATATGTTTTTTTAAATAAAATACAACCTTTTAATATGAAATATTTTTTTTTTTAAATATTATTCTCTAGGAAAAGTTATTTAGTAAGATATCTTTTTTTTTGTCCAGGTAAAAAACACTAAAATAAAAAACCTTTTTATTAATATGAACCTGAATATTTTTATTGTACGTTATGCACTTTTAAATTAAATGGGCGAACATAGATTTGTGGCCGTAAAAACCTAAGAATTAATTTATTAAAGATTAATTAAAAAAAAATTTAATTAAAGATTTTAGAAGTAAATTTGCACAATTTGTATGCGTTGTTCTGGCGAAAGTCAATTCACGGTGAAGTGGCAAATCTAACTAGGCATAAATCAGCTGTCGCTGGAAAAAGTTTTGCCAATTCGAAAAACAAATCACTTAAAAAATACCCTCCACCAACTGAAGATAAAATAAGCTTAATTTTACACTGATAAATACAGAAAGGGTCGCTGAGATGGTTTGACCATGTGGAACGGACGCGCAAGAAAAGTATAGTTAGTAAATTTTATGAGTGTTGAAGGAAGCAGAAATTGAGAGCGTCCGCGGAAGATCTGGCGTGACCAGATAAATCAAATCGTCCCTTTAGAGGTAAAACTCACTAAGTGCAGTTTTGGGCGAAAATGAGCTATGAATACCAACATTCATATTTTTTCAACCTCTATCCTAGGAAAAAATCAAAAAGTAAATATTCCTTCTCTATTCAAAGTTATTTAGTGGTAAAACTCATCATTTGAAAATTTTCAATAATTCTGTCCAGGTAAAACTCATCAAATCAATTAGTTACTTTTTTACCTGGCGGAAAAATTGAAAAATTTTCTTCGTTGTTTCACTAAATGCAATAATTGTAACTCGAGCGACGGAACTTATGGTGTAATTCTAGTTAAATTTTGTTATATAGTGTTCTTTTACATAGTTTATAGATAAAAATAGTTAGATGACGTTATAATTAGTTTATTATTATATATTATTAATTTTTGTTAATGGTTTTAAAATTTATTAGTCTTCGTGGGATTTATTTTATATAGAGTTCTTTGCGGTGTGAAAAATTGCTATTATGCTTGATCGTTATTATTTAATATATGAAAACAATTATTTTCTTTCATTTATATGTGCGTTTACTACAAAACTTTCGTTAAATAAACCAGCATAATACGTTTTTCGGAACACGGAAAGATAAAGTGAGTCCCGTTGTGTACATTTCAATAGAAATAGTTTATTTATAAAGGTAATGCCAAATATCCAAACAATGAAAGGCCCTTGTAAAAATTCCTCTTTGCAAGTGCAAATAATATAATCCGGATGATCCCATTTACATTTATATTTCATTATACAAATATTCTTAATTGCAAAGTTGGTCGAAAAACCCAATTCTTAGAAAATAATTGAGTTACATTTCCAAGAACATTGGTTATGTGCATTAACATTTCTTTTGTCATTACCTTAATTATATTTACTAAATTATATTTACCCTTAATTATATTACTAAAGTATCCATTTTCTTGAACAAATTTTAATTTAATAATATGACTAGAATAGCATATCATAATGTGTGTATAAATAATAAATAACTAAATAAATGCAATTACTTAATTGCTTTTCAAAACATAATTTTAAATGACTTACACTGGAATATTCCAAATTCGATAATATTCCGTTTTCGGAGAAATTATACCCCTTTTAACTAGGCGCTGCGCTGTTTCACTACATCTGGATCGACATTAGATTAAAGATAGATTAAAAAAATATTTCAAATAATTAGTAGTAAATGTTTATTTTTATAAAAATTTAGTAAAACGTCTTTTTTTTCTGTCCAGGTAAAATTCACTAAGTGCAAAAAACTTTTTTATTAATATGAAATATAAATTTATCCTGAATATTTTCATTGTATGTTATGCACTCTTAAATTACTTACAATACGGCAAAAAAATAAACAGCAAATTACTTGTACTTTATTTAATATCACGTTTTGAATGTTTAAACCTCATTACCTCAAAAGTACTCTAATGTCAGTTAGTGAGTTTTACCTCTAAGGAGACAAAATATTGGAGGATGGCTCTGCTACAAACTTTAACAACTGAAGAGCGTGCATGAGAAGATGTACGAAAGTGGGTGAGACAAAAGTGGTGTGCCAGGACAAAAAAGTGTGGCGTTCTATCCTCTCCGCCTATCACACTGTGAAACGGCGTGATGGTTAGTTAATTAGTTAGTTATAAGTTTATTTAAAAAATTTAGATAAAATCGTTGAAAAATGTATCTATTAAATATAAAATTATCGGATTTAGTCTAAATACATTATTTTTTAGCGAGACATCTTTTATTTTATTTTTGGAAGCAATTATCAACTCTTTCCGTACAATGATTCTCAGATATCTTTGATTTATATCTGCTAGATGGCGCCAGTGCTTCAGCATATTATATCTCCACTACCATATTCATATTTGGCATTTCAAATTAGAATATATTGATACAAATCCTTGTCGTATTCATATTAACCAGTCAGTAGAGGGACGTAAAATTCGCCTTTGCCAAGGTTAAGAGAAGAATTTATGTCTCTTATCCCGTTCAGACCTTTATGGCAATGAACTCATAAAATTATGTACATTAATACCATAAAACAAAGACGTCTTTAAATGAATTTAAAAACAAAGGACGATATAAACTGTAAGAGGGCGGAAGATACATCATTGTGTGCTTGATTTTTGTCCTGAAAATTCTTCTTATATAAATGCCTCAGTTGTCCTGTAAAGTCCTTTTTAAATGCGATTACATGTGTCGATTATTTAATAGCGCGAAGCACAAGGGCTCGATTTAACGCCAATGAGTAATAATCTTTAATTTAAGATTAAACTGAGTTCATGAAAACTTTTGATATAGAAAAAATATGATAGGGTGGGTGGTATGAAGCGTGTGACTGTGCGAAGTATTATAGTTGATGTAGGTATTTTATTACTAGGCAACAGCTTTCCGCTGGACCAACGTTAATTGAAAGTGATTATGCAGAAAGCGGCGAGTCAATAATAAGGAAAACGAGATATAGTTTTTATCAGCTATATTAATTTGATATACTGCAAAAACAGCTAGACTTCTTTCATACAAGAAATCATAATAATCACCTTACGAAAATTATGTTGAACGCTAAAAAATCTATTTTAAAATCTATTAAAAACTTAAAAATATGTAAGAAATATTATAAACTTTTCCTTAAACGTCATGAATAATTTAGCACCTGGATACAATTTATTATATTAAAGCTTAAAATATTCTATTTTCTGATTTCATTATTCATAATTTTTTCTTTACGCGTTTTATGTACATATCTTGTGCTGGTCATAACATTATCTTCTTCTTCTTCTTTTGTTAGATCTTTGACATGTGTTGACAGGTCAGTCCTGGTCCTACGACGAGGACGTCCAGTTCTCTCTCCATTTCTTTGGTGGTCTCCCTAGCGGTCGGCGCCCCTCTGGAATCCCGCACATCATGGCTCTGGGAAGTCTCGTCTGCTCCATTCTCTCGACATGGTCGCTTCAGAAATGCCTTCTCTGCCTGCTCCATTTACTCTGTATCTGAGGGTCTTGCCCGCAATGGGTCTTAGGGTCTTCATCTCGGTAGTTCTTAGGCGTTTAGTTCTCACCGTGTCCGCTCTTACTTCGATACCGTATGTCTTAAAGGTCTTATCTTTATGAGTAGTATAAATCGATATCAATCGTATTTGAAATAATCCATTAATTTTGACGAGAAATTAATATTTTATTAAGCCTTTTTTTATAATAATAAAAATTATTACATTGCCACATTTTGTAGTGTAGGTACATTATATTAGTTTTATTGAAAAATCTATTTTTAAATTATTCGTACATTATCCATGTTTTATAAGAAACGATGTATGCAAATGTATCACGGTTGAAGCTATCACAAATGAAGTTAGTTTGAATAAGAATTGAAAAATCGATATCAAAGTAAAAGTAAAATGACTAGAATTCGCATCACAGGAAAGTTATAAGAGCGGCAATAAGAAAACGAAATGAAAAAATTATAATGCCCTCAGTTTTCGCATGCAAACAACGCGCACATTAAATGGCATTCTAACGGTCAAAAGATTCAACCACGTTGGGCATCCTTATAATGATAACAAATAAACACCCTGAATCTCGATCGATCAAAGGATTGAGATCTCAGTGGAAGTTTTGGAGAAGAAAGGTGGTTTGTTCGTTTCAAAGCTGACGATACCAGCTTCGGTCTTCGGATTTTTCTGCCAGCTGTGAAAGAGGGCAAGAGTTGCACCGTTAGGACACTGGACACTCTTTGCCCTCAGAATTGACTGGCTTCCAAGCAAATGGAACCAGCCCAAGCAAGCAAAAAGCAGCAGTGGAGTCGAAGAGACTACGCCCCCGAATGAAAATCCCGTCTGTGTGTCCGTCCTTTCGTCCGTCTGTTCTCGTAACTTAGTGTAACGTCCGTTACTTCTTTATAATATATATATATATATTTTTTCATTTTTTTACGTAATTTTTTCTTTTCCGTTTTTTTCTTTAAAGTAATTTATTTTTAATTTCTTTTTCTCACAGACAAATACTTCATTTCGCTTTTTTATGTATAACTCACGCCTCAACACATCATCTGCACTCACTCTCTGTATGAGACCCATAAAGCCTCTAAGTAAGACACCGATTCAGAAGAAACAACGTAATAATTGACAAAATATGTTTTAAATTAAATAACGAAAATAACGATAGAAAACACAATAAAATTAACAAGAACGTAAAAAGAAAAATAGGAGTAATAAACAAACAAAGTGAAATTGTAAGCAGAATTATGAAAAGAAAACAAAGAAAGACCAAGGCAGAGCAGCATGGTCAAGGGTACATCAGTACCACAGAGCAGGACCCCTCAGGATTTCCCACGGGTCACCCAAATTTCTTCCACATTTATCAATAGGTACCTATACACTAAAACTAAAAGTATTTTTCCCTGGGTTTTACTCCCCTGGGAACACAGCACAAAACTCAAAAAGTCAAAAAAAAAAAAGATGTCAACCGTTCAACCGAATCGACCCAAAGCCAGAAAATTACTTGGGGAAAATGCCTCTTATCCTTAGGCACTACTAGTAGCACCGGAATGTCCGTATGTATTCATAATCACTTCACAAATGACGTCATTTCCAAAAATTCACAAGTACAAAAATTAATACCGATAGGTATTTGCGAAACACAGAAGCGCGGAGAAAAACTGTCGGAACGTCCAGCGGTAGAGATTCTTCAGCAGAAAAAGATCTACAGTAGATTTTGAGATAAGATGAGAGTGAAGAATATCAACGATTACGATGTTATACACAATTTATTCCCAACGCAATCGACCAATGCATTTCGCGACTAGGTTTTGAAACATATTCTGATCGTGGAGACTGAGGCCCGACAATACTTAAATGATTTAAAGGTTAAGGTGCGCCTTAAAAAAGTTATTTTGCCCTGAAAATTACGCTTTTAAGGCGTATTTTCGATGAAAAATTGTCCTTTATTCAACATTATAACGAAATTTGCAACAAAGTAATGAAATCCTTAGGATTTGTGTCAAGGACCGCAAAAAACCTAATTCGCCCCGCTCTCTTACTACATTAAACACATCCATTGTAAGAAGTACATTAGAATACAACTCAACTTTGTGTTCTCCTTACTATGACACACACTCTAGGAAAATAGAAAGAGTACAACACAAATTCTTGAGATTTAAAATTTTTTAAATACGTATTCCAATAGAAATCATAAATTATGGTAATTCGATGAATGTACTTCATTTGTAGAAATTATGATACAGAAGAGATGTCAGCGACACAGTGTTCCTATTTACAATTATTAAAGGTATGTTGGACTGCCCTGAACTGATTCAGATGGTCTCGTATAATATACCGAGACAAACGAGACATCACGAAGTGTTGTTTGTAGGGACCTCACGGGAATAATTGTGCATTAAATTCACCGTCAACATGAATGTTTCGCCTTGGAATTTTTTTTTCAGAATTTGTAGACATTTCTCGTTGCAGGAACATACACGAATTAAAGAATTACTTAGGCTTAGAATATACCTATCGAATAAATTACAGTTTAATGGACTAAATTTTTACTTCTGTTTTGTTCCCCATGAATTATATATATTTATTTATATTAAAGTGTCCTAAGTATTGTACATTTCCCTTTTAAATAAGTTTTTTTGTTATGATTATTTCTTTTATATTTATTTTTTTGGTTTATTTTATCTTCTTATCTTATTTATCTGGTATATTGGTTTAATTATATTTATTTTACTCTATTATAAATTTGTTGAAGGTTTTTAATATTACTGTTTGCTTGTGTACTAACCATCGTTTATATATATTGTTCATTTAATATTGTATTATATTGTTTTAAATCTTTCATTTTATAATGTTACATTTTATGTTGTTCATTTATCTTAAATATGTTCTATATTATTTTTTAATTATTTACTGTAAAAACGTGTTTTATGTTAGGTGTATAAATATCATTTTAATTTTCTTGTTAAAAAAATATATTTAATTAAAATAAATTATAGAAGCCTCACAGAGATGAAGCTATGAATATGAGAAACGTGTGTGGAAGTCTTTTTATACCATATTATACTCATAGCTTCATCTCTGTGAGATTTCTATAATTTATCATATTTAATTAATTATTCCTCTGGGACAGTAACTGTATTCTTAGATCATACCTACATGTAAAAATATTTTGAAAATATATTTGAGCATAACACATTTGCACTAAATTAGTTAAGTTTTTTTTAAAATAGAGAGCCAAAAGCCTACTATGAAAAAAGGACTAACTTGCTGGTGTCTTGGAATGGGACTCGAATTACTAACCACCAGATTACTAGGCGAGCGCCATGACCACTATAAGCTATTCTAATATTCTTTATGTGCCCTGTCGGGTCCCCCCGACGTCGGCGATCATCTGGGAGAAAGTTTCCCTGTCCAGGGCAGTGCGGAACAGCTCTTCCACGCTTCTTATCCCGGTCCACTCTCGGATGTTTCCAAGCCAGGAGTGCCGCCTCCTTCCGACCCCTCTGCGACCCTCAATCTTCCCCTTCATGATGAGCTGAAGAATGGAGTACTTTTAGCCTCTCATTATATGTCCATATTCTAATATTAATAATAACTATTTGAATATCAATCTATTAAATTAATATTTTGGTAGGTATATCTTTGGGCATGTTTTCCAATTAAATGATGATCACATTTTGGTTCAGACAAATTATCACAAAAAACATAAATACTATTGCTTTTATTTAATTTAAAATTAAATGAAAACAATGCTGTTTGTTTTCCATCAAGTTTATTTTATATAAAATTATTTTGGAGATATTAAATATAAAATAACATAGACGTAATTAATGATAATTCGAACAATACAATTAATGACACGAACAAAAACAATGACCAGGTTTTCAATATGTGGTTAAGTTGGGTTAGGTTAAAAATAACTTTATTATTTTACTTAAAATACGCGTTCGTTAGCAAACATAACAAAGTTCACGTTGAAATTTCATATTTCATTCATACAACGTTTATATTTCTAGAGCGAAATTATACAAGTTATATTATAATATATTATATGTGTACTTGGGTGTACTATAGTGCACAATTTATAATATATTATAAGTGTATCGAAGATGCATACAAGATCTGTGTTATCTTTATAAAATCTTGAATAACTTGGTCGACTCACCCTAATTATTAGACAAAATAGATTTAAGCTGTCCTACATACCCAACGCATTCAAATAATTTACTTTTCCCAAACTTTGGTAGGACTAACCATTTAAAAAACAATTTTCTAACTCGTTCCATTTCAAAATACAATCTCTTAAATTCCAAAAGTAACCTAGAATTTTTAATCGACAATTTACTTCTCTTTAAAATGAAACTTCGTAATCTCATTTACGATTATTGAAATAAATTAAATATTTCTTTAATTGAACCCATTCCCTTCCTCTTCCCATCCTTTTTTTTTATGCATTATTATAATCAAACATTCATCACTTTTTTTGTCATAATCTCTATATTATGTTTTATTTTCCATATTGTTCGTATTTTATTTTCGTTTGTCCTTTTTTGTCGTTCTATTGTTATTTTATATAATGTTATTATCACTCAATTTATAATGCTTCATTTTATTATTTCGTTTCAATTTATATAACTTCGTTTTTTTCATTCTTTCTTATAATTTATTGATTGTTTTATAGTTCTTTATCTTTCTTTACTTTTTCTTATTTTTCATGAGGGTTTATATTTATACATTTGTTATTAGAGAGTTAAGGTTATCACTACGGTCGTTAGGCATACTTAACTGTAAATGGTTATGGATATTTTTTACGAACCTTACGTTTTTCCGAGAAACGATTCTCGAAGTTTCGTTGAAGTCGTATTCTACGTCATCAGGAGAACCGCCTGTACCTGCCGAGGTATAGAGTCCGCCCTATACCTCCGCGGATATAGGTCGTTCTCCTGATGACGTTGAATATGACTTCAACGAAACGTCGAGAACCGTTTCTCGGAAAACATACGGTTCGTATAAAATATCTGTATCCATTTACTGTTAAAAATACATTTGTTATTTATAGGTTAAATATTTTTTTCTTAGTTAAACCAGCTTCGAGGAAACTTCTTTGATAAGTTTCCTCGCTAAATGAATATTTTTAGATACAATATAAGTTTTTATTACATTGTAGGTCAGACTGTATGTTTCCAACTTGTATGTTTATTTACTTTTTCAGCTTTGTGGTTTACAAATCAAAACATTAAATCTATTTTTATATTATTTTTTTTTTTAAATAATTTTTTTTATATTTTACTTAAATGGCTCAATTTTTTTTACAAATTCCCAATAAATATTTAACGCGAGTAACGATTGGAATGCTCGGGAATAAATTAATTACATCAAAGGACACCAACAAAGCGTGGTTTGGAATTTCAAGATCCTGATTCTAAAGAATTCTTAACTGTGTATGTTGGTTGAAAAATATAAGACGTCATAATTACTTTATTAATTGCTGATGCCAATTTATAATTTGGCGGATTACAATTAGACACTCCCAGCCTAATAGGCTTGGTTTTTTTATTTTATTATTATTATTATTATTTTTTTTTTTTTTAAATAGAGATGTGAACACGGAATACGTGTCACATCAATATTCTTACTATTTTCAAACTAAGCTGTTTAGCTTTGTTTGAAAATAGGACTAACTTGCTAGTCTGGAGTGAGGTTCGAACCCGCGGCCTTTGGATTACGAGGCAAGTGTCCTAACCACAAGACCAACAAGCTACTCGTTTAATTTATGTTTTTTTAAAAGACTATATAGTTTTGTTATTTGTGGGTGGCTCAAAATAAGATTGTTGTTTATTTATTTATTTTAATGGTTCACAAACAATGAAAAACACACAACGTGATATAGATAAAACAATTATAATTCAGTTATAAAATATTATAAATAATCAGGTCCTTTTTGCAATTTTAAATTTATTTTCATATTAATTAGGTACTTTATATTATTATTTTCCATATATAACTTTTGATCTATACTTCGATTTTTAAATATTATTTTTGTTTTCCTGATGAAGAAGCCATTGGCTTTGAAACATGTTGATTTTTTCAATAAATAAGTGGTTTATACAAAGTTAATTTATATTAATTATAATTATAATTCAATTGGTTTAAATGCTTTTCATCACTTAAATGTGAACACAACTAACATAGAGATAAAATAAAGGCTAAAACATAAACAAGAAAGAACAGAAAAAAGTGATTTTATAGAGTATCGTTGAATAAAGAGACTAAACAGCTACTTTCATAAGTTTGGTAATAGTTCTCTTATATTCGTGGAAACCGTCATGGAATATGTCAATGAGGACGTTATGGTTATTTTCTATTTATTTTTTTATTTTTGTTGTTTTTCAAATTCACAAAAATGTCACTCTTACAACGTTTCACAGTTTCATTGACAAATTCTTGGCAATATTAATAGGGTTCTTCTTGATTACTTCAAAATTGGCTTCTTGTAAAAAATCCGTAGTTTTTGTTATATAGTCCCCTTTGTTCATAATGATCACACTGTTTCCTTTATCTGCCTTTGTAACAATAAGAGTATTTTAGTACACAAACAATCCTGAAGCAGAAAACATTGTTCTCGAAACTTGTATATTGGATAATCTAATAAAGTGGTGAAAACAAAGTGATTTGTATTTTAATTTAAATCTTTTCTTGTACTTGATCTTTTCTAGTACAGATGGAGCCATAATCTGACGGTATCAAATATGTTAAAGATTTTGGGCGCGTTATCCAAAACGACTCCGAGGAGTCCTGTGATGGGCAGCACACTCTCCGTGGCCTGGTCGCACGTGATGGCCCAGGGAGCCTCCACAAAGTACGTGTGGATTGAAATGGATCCGAACTGATTCTCCCAGTCTCCGTAGCAGCCGTCGGCGAGGGGAATGGCGAAGGCTGTGGACTCCCGACCGAACATGCCGGGAGGAACCAGCACGGTGTCGTACCAGTTCCTGCCGGTCGCTGTGGTCTTGCCGAAGATCTGGAAGCCGATGCCGTTGATGTTTCCCCCCTTGGTCATCACGAAGAACGGCTGCATGTCCTCGCATCTGGTGCTGGGGTAGATGTTGTAATAATAATGAGTTCCTGGGTTTGAAATGTTTTAAGAAGATTAGTTAGCGTACACTTTTTTATATTTTTAAACGTCCGAAAATGTCCGAAAAAAAGTCCGAACTGCCGGACATTGAAATTAAGTACTAAAAATTCTGTGCTTTCTTATGTGTATTTTTGTATTTAAGCTGTATGTTCATCGGTAGTGTTTATTTATTAATATATATGGTAAAAAGATTTTTAAAATAAAAACATAATAAAAATTGATAAAACCAAAAATCTTCTTAATAGAATTAAAAGTAAAAAAACCACCAATATTTAAAAACAGAT
Organism: Agrypnia vestita; assembly: GCA_016648135.1. NCBI lineage: Eukaryota > Metazoa > Arthropoda > Insecta > Trichoptera > Phryganeidae > Agrypnia > Agrypnia vestita. The sequence goes on from JADDOH010003098.1 coordinate 22,656, forward strand.
TATAATTATATAACCACGCGCAACAGCATTAATAATATAAAATTTATGCGGTTGAGGACAAACATAAAATATTTCTACACTACTGTATACGAGTATATTACATAGTCATGATGTATCATCAAATCTCTGAATTGTGCAGAGTGGCGAGTTGTATTCCGCATTGGTAATATTATTGAGACCCTTCGCTGGGCCAGGGCAGGATTAATGACCTGACTTTTTATTTGTGAAATTATATGATAATTATACCAAATGTAGATAAATCAATCGTAAAAATAAAATCATCGCTAGTACATGAACTTTCTTTCGCCGTTTACTGTTTAGCCTGAACAATATTGGCTCTACCATATCTGGTAAGATCTGTAATTCTCAAAAAATTTACTTCAGAGCCATTTTGCTCCGGTCATGGATTTCTAAGATAAATCATTGAATACATTGTTGATCTATCTCAGATTTGGCTTTTAGTTTTCTTGTCCTGTTGGTATGGTGTTCAGTAATGACTTCGGGGATTGCTGTTTGCTTATCATCTCCACAATGCCTGACTAGTGAAGTCTTTCCATTTTAAAAATCTCGATATGCCTACCTTTCTGTAATGTTTTTTAAATAAGCCAAGGTATCTAAGTTATTAAATACGCGAAGAATTTCTTGCTGGAATTCAAAAATGGATGTTACTGGTGAACACAAGAGCTTGGGAATGCCTAAGTTAAGGTGGAGCTACAATGTCTTTAAAGTCTTCAAAGACATGCAAAAGAAATCAATGAAGGAAAATTCTTGAAGAGACGAAGACCCACCAAGGGTTGTAGATCTAATACTAATAACGATGATGTGGCATTCGTGGAAGTTGGTGTAGTTGTGGATCATTTTTTCAAATTTTTTTTTTATGAAAACTTATTTTTCTGGAAATTTGCAATTTTTAGAACATACCTATGTCTATGATTTTATACAAGGTGTAACAGAGGTAGTTTACAAGATTCATGCTTTAATTATACGTCGAAAAAGTCTTAGCGTTAATGGTTATGGAGGTAAGCGACTTCTAATTTGGCATTTTTTTTTTTCAATTTATTTTACTTATTTTGAATAAGACGTTGAACTATCAATAAAATAACTTAAAATGAATTTTATTAATTCCTTCGCCTAAAAACAAGTCAAATAAAACGATTAAAACATTGTAAAAAAAATTTTGAAAAATTTGTTATTAACCATTTTATTTGACTGTATTGTGTTGTCGTAAGTAGTTATATAATTAATATCCGTTGCAAACGAGTCGCGATTTTCGCGTTTTTATTCCAGCTTAAATTTTATGTAGTAATCATGGCTTTCGTATGCTTTCTGTAATTTAATATCCTTGTTTTGTATTTTACCATTAGCAAGCATTGAATAAGTTTTAAAGTTACAATATTTGTTATGTTACTGATATCGTTACTTTATTCACTGTTTCAGTGTTTTAATTAAATAGTTTAAACTGTAAACTATTTTCACTTTATTTTATATTGAGTTTCAAAGTGAGCTTAAGTTTAGGTGTATTTATGCTTTAACTTGGGGGAGAAATGCCTCTTTGTATTTATATGTTAGTTTACTGACCCATAGCTGGTATACAGTTCTGCTTGTTGAAGAGAGTGGTGGATGTGATCAAGCTCTCTGAGGTTGGAACTTCCTTGTACTCTGTTCCATTTTTATACCATAAACCATCTCCAAGAGTTACAAAAGATGATCTTTCACCCGCCGACAGAGTGGCAGGGTTGACCACTAAGAAGGTTGAAGTAAAATAATTCTCGGCCTTTATCGTCTTGCTTTCAAACATAGGCATCGCGCTCAAGTTTTGTGGATACCCTGCGACTTGGGCAACTGTGGCTGGGACCTGTGATACGAATGGTTGTAATAAAGTTATAATGGTGAAAAAAAATAAAATTTTAATATTGCTCATAAGAATAGTATTATATTTTATATTTATTCTTAATTATTTAAGTATCGATAACACGTCATTCTGTGTGTCCGGTTTTAAATTGTCAATTATTTTTAGATCTTTCTGTATAAATATGTCAATTTGTAAACTGTAGTTTTTCATATTTTCATGTTATAAATGTTTAATACATAATTTTTTATTTATTTATTTTATTTATTTCACAATTATAGATGGCAACATTTTATAGTGTTCAAAAAAATGTATAACCATGTTTCATTGTTGCTGAGGGTCTTGGCAGCAAAGTAAATAATATAGTAATTTGATGCCCTGCCTGCTACACTAGTATTTTACTGTATTATAGCAGGCAGTGCTCTTTCAGTGGGTACAGTATATGTGGAAGAATCTTAGTGCCAATAAAAAATGAAGGAATAATATCTCATAATTAATCATTAACAAATTTAATAATAGTGTCAATTCTATATTATAGTCATTAAAAAATGATGTAAATGGAGTGTGAATAAAAGAAAATATATATAAGTAGTTTCATAAAGAAGAACAAATTTTTTACGGGAAAATAGCTATGGAAAATCAAAAAAGACTTTCGTACCAACTTCCCCAAAAAAAATCTTCTACTATAAGTATATTATCTAGATTAATGATGTCCCCCTGTGGAAAAATCCAGTATTGTGTTCTTGAAAAACTTATTTTTAATACCCACAAAATCAAAAAAAAATTTGTCATACCGGAGCTTGAAGCCGAAACTTTATCTTTCTGGAACTGCTTTATCATCTACGTAATAGTGATACATTTATTTTTCCTATCAGAAGTAACCATAATTTATCAATACATACAGCTGAAATTAAATAATAAAATTTGATTCTTACAGCTATCTGCAGGCCAGCAATGAAACCATTGGCATCGTATAGAGCACAGACTCTTACGTTTGTACTGTGGCAAGCTGTCGTCAAGCCCAAATCATTGACAATGGGCACAGTGACCCAGTTATCAGCCAAGGCCTCCGATAAGGTGTTGCTAATTTTGAAGAAGTTTTCGACGTTGTTCAGAACGCCGCTGAAGGAAAACCTCACTCGGATTTGAGTCCAGGCAGCTGGATTTAGATATAAAGATTATTTAGTAAGACTTTCCAGCAAAGTATTTCATAAACCCTTCAGACCCATTTGTAAGGTTTTGGCTTGACATTACATTATAATAAGGCAATATTTTGCCTCCGTCGTAAAATATTAATTTAATGGAAGGTTTTAGTGAAATTGGAAACAAAGGATTGATTTAAATTGGAAACGATAAACATACAATCTAAAAGCTTCTGTAAAATCATGTTTTTCTGAAAATAATTGTAGAATTCATTGCAACATTTTGAACTATAATTTTATCTTACTAGAATATATTTCGCATAAATTTGACAGAAACTTATATATTTATTGATCGAGTCAGGCATTTCATTATTAACACTAGCTGTACACACTCGTAAAAAAACGCGGAACATAATAATTGAAGGATTTTGAACCTGAAAATTCATGATTAGTAAACAATTTGTTTTTTTTAAATTGACTTTCATCGCTTTTAAATATAATAAAATAATAAATATAAGAATGTCAATTTCGTTTAATTTGATTATTGTGTCTCACATTAATTATATTAATTTGTAATTCCAGCAAGTTACGGACGTTACGGACCGACAGACAGACAGCGAAATAATTAAACTTAGATTACAAATAATGTTAGTGCCCCATTTCTGAAGGTTATAAGCCTTAAATAGATATTATTAAATAGATAAAATTATTTTTGCATGAATATAAATTGAACATTGTATTTGAACATGGTTACTATGCACCACACACTGGATTAAATATTAATAAGGCATGAGGTAGTGAAAGTATCACTTCTGAATGAACAGTGCGTCGTTGGAGATTTGATTTTTCGAATTCGAAGATTCGGTATTTTCGAAACATCATATGACAATATCAATTATTCAATTTTATGTAAGTTGGCACCATTACTTTGAGTCTCAAACTATTCTGTTTTTTGATAACCCGAGATAAATGTACCTTCTAAAAATAAGATTTTTCGATGAACAGCTTCTTCCTTACTAAAATGTAAGCTTCCATTACCTCTAATGCGACATCAGCAGTATATAAGGATGTCTCATAGCAACAGTGCGTATGTAAAGGCTAGGAACCTGATCCCTGTGGAAGTTCTGATGTTACAAATAGATACCGAAAAACCTTGAATACAGTAATTTTGGGAACAAAACAGAGGTTTTTTGACAAACAGAATCAAATGCTGATGAAATTGCTGAATCAAATAGAATGAAAGCTCAAATGAGTGTTATTTATGTTTATGGGACCAATTTCAAAAAATTCCCCTGTTTATTTTAATCGAATCGTGCCGTTTTAATTTATGTAAAAGAAACAGTTTTTAAAATATTTTTTATCATTAATTTTAACGCTAACAACAGGTCAAAAGATCCAATTACTGAAGCGAAACTCATTACAACAATACTGACGCTTGAGAAAATCATATAAATATATAACAATCTCAGCGAGAATCGAACCCGGAGCCCCTGGCAAGAGTAGCCAGTGTCATGCCAACTGGACTCAGGCGTGAAGTAAAGCGAAATGAAAATGAGGATTTTGTTGATAAAAAAACTAACCCATAAAAACCAAGTTTTTATCATACTCCCTTTCTCATTTAATCAGTCTGCCTGCAAAATTTTAGCTTGATTGGATCACGGGAAAGGGTTAAAAATCGATCCAAAGTTTTTCGGGCAGACAACAAACCGCAGACGCAACGAGTTTAAAGAAAGGGAGTAAAAATAGCATTTTTTCCAATAATTTTTATACTACGAGTATGTAAAAACTTCATTATATTTTCACTTTTTTAACTATAAAACTTCTGTTCATATTTTAAATAAAGAATTTTTTTTTAAAAACACATCCCAGTTGCCAGAAAAAACTTAAAAAAAAGAAAAAATTGTTTCCGACTCATTATAAGACGAAAATATTTCTTGAAATATTAAAATGACATTATCTTTGTTGTGGAAATATGGATTCAAGGATTTTTTGAAATTCGTCATCCATTATCTGAGATACATTTGGATATTTTATATAAAAATAAAAGCCCCTTGAGAAGAGAGAGATTTAAATATTTTAAAAATTTGGAATTTAAGAATCATTATGTATGTTGAAATATATTATACAAACTTACAGGTGTCGGCCTTGACTGCTCCCAAGACAGCTATGAAGAGGATGAGCAGTTTCATCGTGAATTTTCAAGGGGTGTTCTGAAGAAAATAATAATCGTTATACACCAGTCGCTGGTATTTCAGACCAAACCAACCAAACCAAACCCAGGACCGTCAGATGTTAAATGAGATGGCTTAAAAATAGTTGTACTCTTGTTTGGAGTTGAGTAAGATCGATTTACACGTTGGAGGCCTTCGATGCCTTACAATACTTATAAATAGAGATTTTAATTATGCATGTTGTAATTATGCAAAGCCTGACTGATTTACATATTTTAAATCATAAAAAATTTGAGTCCCCCCAAAGCACGAGTGAAATTTTTTGTATCACATTACACGCAATTGCGTGTAATGTGATACACTTCATCGAACTTTGAAAATATGCTCTTTGCACGTGTGTTGCGCTTTTAAATTTATAAAACTTGTTGATTTATAAAATTTTTATTAATCTTAGATTTCATTCGTTTCTAATTTTTTATCTATAAAAAAATATTCTTTATCATGTTTTCCTCTAAATGCTATTAATAAAGCAATTAGGGGAAATGCTAGGAGTGCCTATGTCAAAAAGTGAATTAATCAGGAGAGAGGACTGTTTGTTTCCCATAAACAATTGATAAAAACATTAGATCGGCGGCCCTCGTAGCCCAGTGGATACGACACTGGCTTCTCACACCGAGGGTTCCGGTCTCGATTCCCGGTGAGGTCACAATTAATCTATGTGATTTACTCAAGTCTGGGTGTTTTGCAATGTGTTTCGCTTCTGTAATTGTTGAAGCGTTAATGTCATTCTATGAAAGTCTATCAGGTAAATTATCGACTCGTTGATGATATGTGTGTTGAATAAAAATTAGATCAAATATATAAGGACCTAATGATTTGGTCTGCCTTTGGTCTCGGGCACATTAACCCGGCCCCAGGAAAGATAGAGCCGCTTTTCTAACTTCTACTGTGGTAATTCCTGTCTGGCGCGTCCACGTCGCGGGAAAGGGGGTTTCTTGGACTGGGAGACGGCGAAGTTCAGGAAGGGACCCAGACTCGCGGGGCATAATGCGAAATCCATGCCCAAGGTGACGGGTGAAGACCTTAACGGCTGCCAAGTTGGAGATAAAATCCATCGGTTACGGCAGAACAGGCGGAAGAGGCAACAATAACCTAACAGTGAGATAACCTTGCATATAGGGGTCTGAGGTCATGTTGGAGTTGCAACACCAGGCACAGTGATGCAAAAGAGTTGGTGGCGGAAAAGATCCTACTAGGGGTTACCTAGGTTCTAAGGAGGATTAGTGCCTTGGTGTCCGGTGGCAACCGACCATTAAACTACATAGCCACTAAAAAAATTTCCTTGTCCAAAAATGAAAGTACGAAAATCAAGAGAGAGCACTAATATTAAGATGTCCTCTTTAAGCGACGGTCGAGGCAACAATACTAGAGCGTACCTCTCAAACGATGGGCAAACCATCAAATGCACATCATTGCGATTAGCTACCTGGAACATTGACAGGCAGAAGTGCCGAACTTAGCGATGTCCTACGAAGGAGAAAATTAGACGCGTGCTGCGTGCAAGAAACCGAGTGGAAGGGTGCGAAATCAAAACTTATAGGTAACTGGTTTAAGCTCATATACAATGGAATGATTACCAGCAAAAACAGCGTCGGAATCATACTATCAGTAAACTTAACACATGGACTAAGCTTGAGTAGCTTGTTGGTCTTGTTAGGACTCTCGCCTCGTGATCCAAAGGTCGCAGGTTCGAATCTCACTCCAGGAAAGCAAGTTAGTCCTATTTTCATAGCACAAGCGTTTAGCTTAATTTGAAAATAGTAAGAATATTGATGTGACACAAATTCCGTGTTCGCATCTCTATTTAAAAAAAAATAAATAATAATGTGGACAGGGTTAGCAACAGGCTCATGGCAGTAAAAATACCATTAGAAAACCAAAAGACACAACGGACAGCGAGAAAGAAGCATTCTGGGATGATCTATAAAAACTAATGCAAAATATCCCACCAGAGGAAACTCTACATCTGGGCGGAGACCGAAATCTTACATTTTAAAGTTTTAGTAATTTTTGAAAAACAAATTTCTAAAATGATCCAAAAAAGAAATATTGGAAAAATATCAACGGGCAAGGCTTTTAAGATACTGTTAGAAAATTTTGGTAAAGGGGGGCAGCATTGAATATTTAAACTGACATAACGGGGCACAAAAAATATTGTTTGAAATGAGAAAATGATATAAACGCTAAATTTACATGGTAAATGACGCAAAAATTATGATCTGATACTTTTGGGTGATTATAAAAATTTATTACAGGAATGATAAAAAATATTAGGGGAAATTTTTAATTAACTTAAGGATAGCTTTATCTGAAAACACCACTGACGATCTGCTAAGATGATAAGTGTAAAGAATAGAAATGATGTCGTACCAGGTTTGCTCCTAATAAGTAGTTAATTGAAAAGGCTTCCAACTCAACGTTAAGTATAATTTAAAGCAACTGATTGAGAATTCAACTATGCATTGTTGTATTTCTGATTAATATCCTTATATGAAAGTTTTTCTTAGCACATTTTCCTGATATTATTTAAAGCATTGGAATAATAAATCAAAGTGCGATTTTTCTGTGCTCCGAGTTTCAAAAAAGAACATAAAACTTCGTTTTATCCACGTATAATGCTTATGTTTATTCATAATAATTCTGACGTATAATTAAAAATTCGATAACTAATACATATGTCCGCCCCAGTAAGCATTCTCGCAGCTTAGGCCAATTTCTCCACGTTTCGATTCAGAGTTAATATTTTGTTTATTTATTTATTATTAACGCCCTATAGAGCTTTTACAATAGATAGGTAAGTGAACATAATCAGAATATATAGATAGTTTAAAGAGAAAAAAACAATAACATGTAAACATAATAATGACATAAAGAGAAAAGAAAATACTTAATATATACATACAAATATATAAAGATAAATATAATATAAAGTAAAAAGCAAGTAGGTATGTATATAAAAAGTTTAAGAAAAACATAATATAATAGAAATTTAAAAACAAAAAAAGTATTAATGTAGAGTGAAAAGATATAGCACAAGCATTGAAAGTAATATCATAATAAAAAATATACATACAAATACAAATACAAATCAATTTTTTAAGTCCAGTTCGACAAATATTAGTAATCTTTCAATACACCTTTTAATAGATGTTTGAATAATTGATTAATATATGTAAATGTGAGGTATAAAAGCAAAGGCAGCGATATCCCAAAAAATGCATGCAGTCATCGAGGATTACAAGATTTAGAGATTTTATAGGAATCCTAGCCTATAAATTTATAGGAAACACGATTATGGAAAGGATAGATACACTAAATCTACAATTCGGTATATTTTAAATAAGTAATCCTCGGTGACAGCATTCAAAATATTTTTTATTTTCTTGGATTCTGTTGCCTTTGATTTTATACCCCACGTATGATGAGTGGTGTAGAAGCAAAGGCAGCAATAGTTATGCAAAAAAAATTGAGTATGGTCACCAACGATTATTTATTTAAAATGTACTGAATCCGAGGTTCCAAAAGAAATATAGCTCTATCCTTTCTAAATGCGTGTTTACAAATCACTGTTAAAAGCTAAGTCAGCAATACCTATGTCAATTAATCAACCCTCAAGTATGTGTCGCATGACAAAATGGCCGTTTATATGAGAGTGATAGCCAATGTATTTTAGACTAAAACATCACAGCAAATACAGCAATATCAAAATATGTAAATAGCAAAAGCAATGTTCACTTCTTTCTAGCATAAGCATTGTTTGAGCACCGTCTGACTTACGGTGCTTGAATGATAATATTGTTGTAAAAGGGCGCCGTCTAGCGCCCTTGAAATCAATATCAATATATATATATACTATATATATATATATATATAGATATATATATATGATATATATATATATATATATTATATTATTATATATATTTATATATATATATATTTATATATATATATATATATATATATAGATATATATATAGATATATATATATATATGACGATAGTAAAGTAAATATACGGATTACTAGAAGCCGAGCAAAACTCATTAGCAGCGTCGCTGGAGAAATCCACTCCTCCACAAACACCTGACGCAGAATTTCTCAAACTTTCACTTGACGGTGAGCTCCGGACCCAAACGGTTGTACGCTTTTTGGAGAAGCAGCTCATCGACAAGGCGCCCTGAAGATGAGCAGTGAGATCTGTTCGAAACGTCGGCAGACGACTGGTTCTGACGACCAGAATTTGACGCGGGTTACCCCCAAAGTAGTTAGAACTAACATATATATATATATAAAGAAACCCGTGTTTTCCTACCTGCCTAGTTTTCTCCACAACCAGCCACAACCACCCGCCGGTGGTTGTGGTGGTGGATAGCCCTTGGTGTCACATCGAAAATATGCGAGTTTGGTGGGGGTGGCTGTGCGTGGGTGGGAGTGGGTGACGAAAATGTGCTTTCTAGGTTATGGGAAGGCCGCAAATGCTTCAGATTGTTTCAAAATAGGCGCGCCGACTGTGTCGGCTAGTCTAGAAAGTTCCGGAAAAACCTGCTCTAGAAAGTTCTGGAAGGAGAAGGTTCTTGAAAATGCCTGAAAGTTCTATAAGGTTCTAAACTGAGTGGCGGATGTGTCGGTGTGTCTAGAAGGTACACTGTACATTCGATAAATTTTTTGAAAGTTCTGGAAGGAGAATGTTCTAGAAGGTTCGCCAAATTTCTATGACAATCCAAACAGTGTACTAAAAATCTACGCGTCCGAAGCCGCGCGGGCACAGCTAGTAATATTTAATATGACTGAAACAAAAAAGCCTGAGAGGACACACATCTCGATTATTTCATACCTTTTATGTAACTTATATGTGACAAAATGAAATAGCAAGAAATGAACAGTGAATTCATTGCGTGATAAAGTGTGACAAAGAGAAGTACAATATTTCTCCTTATATCCGAGTATCATTGTGATTAAAATAAGAGACATTTCCTTGATTTACAGCGACAGACTAGACCCCATCAAGGATTAAACTCCCAACAAAATCCACATTTAAAAGTTTAGTATATATTTATATAACGACTTTGTACTTTGGCACAGACGTTTCAACAATGAGCTCTATACTATATTCAAAATAAAAAAGTTCGTAGAATAACATATTTATTCGAAAGGTCTAACTTGAAGTGAGGACTGAGCACACGTCACTTGCAGAAATGACATTATTTCCAATTCCATAGATACTTTCACACACAATTTTTTGTTTGAATTCTATTTCTCTTTTCTATGGTGAATTCCAATTGTCAAATCATAATATATGATCTACATTCTATGTTGAGTGCGTGTGTTCTTTTCTCTTATTATTTTTACAGTATAAATTTAATCTGTTTCTGTTAACATGAATTAGTTTATAGTAATTTATAAAGAAAGTTCATAATATGAAGATCTTTGAACATTTTATACGCAATATGAAAATATTTACTAACAACGACATTGCCATCGATGATATCATAAAATATTTGATTTATTGCACGTTATCCAGCTAAATAATGATCACATTTTGGTGCAGATACGAGTACATACAATTATCACGAAATACTTAAATATCTAACAAATTGTTTTTATATTATTATAAATTAAATTAAAAGAATGTTATCTTAATTAACATATTATCTTAATTACACAATTTATATTATTTATTATATATATATTTATATTATTTATATTATTTATTATATTATTATATTATTTAATTACACAATTTACTCGTAGATATTGAATGTGAAATTTCACAGACATAATTAATGATAATCCGTAGTACAATTACAATTAGTAATGACACAAAACAAAAACAATGACCTTTTCTTCTTAGCAGTGAGTGAGCATATAAAGCATGGGTTAAGTTAGGTTAGGTTAGAAATAATTATAGAGCTACCTAACGTGATATTATTTGATGATTAGTATTGTTCTAATTAGTTACTACAACTGGTGGCTCAACTGATTATCGGCCCGATTCTGAAAATAACAATGTCTGGATCTTTAAGATCTTTATCCCAACACTTAATAGACGATAATAAAAATTGAAAATGTCCAGAGCGGATTTTGGAATTCTACGGCGCAAATACACTGTATTAAAAGGTGATGTAAGAAAGATTGTTTCTTACAAACGTATTCATTTCTTCATCCACAGCGTCCAGATGAAATATTCGGCGTTACCGCGTATTCAAATCTTCCCATCTTAAAATTTGACAGATAACAATTTACATATTTCTCCCTCCCTCTATATCTATCTCACGTAGAAACTTACAGAAACAAACACCGACGTAAAGCTATGTCTCGTTTATTTTTAATTTTTATTATCGTCTATTAAGTGTTGGGATAAAGATCTTAAAGATCCAGACATAACTGTCAAATGTCAAGATGGGAAGAATTGAATACGCGGTAACACCGAATATTTCATCAGGACGCTGTGGATGAAGAAATGAATACGTTTGTAAGAAACAATCTTTCTTATATCATCTTTTAATACAGTGTATTTGAGCCGTAGAATTCCAAAATCCGCTCTGGACATTTTTAATTTTTATTATCGTCTATTAAGTGTTGGGATAAAGATCTTAAAGATCCAGACATTGCTATTTTCAGAATACGGATGTATATGTTCTGACAGAAAAGCTTTTAGAACTGATCAAAACCTAATTCGAAGATTTAAAACTTCTGCTGAACTAAGAAGTGAAATTTTGTATGAGAAATTAATACAACTAAAACAAAATATATGCTCCTTAGCAAACATAACGCAGTTGGCATTTAAATGCTCATATTGCCAGAACGAAATTATACAAGACACAAAGTACTGTATACTTGGGCTGCAGTGTGAATGAAAAATTCAATCCTGTTAAATCAAATGCCACATTGAGCATGTTTGTACATATTTTATCTACATGAAAAAAATGTTCTGCAGTCATGATCTCAACCTCGGACTACGAATGCGAATGGTCAGAAGCTACGTGTTGGCGATGTTATTTTATGGAATGGAAGCATGGAAGCTTTTTGAATGATTCATAAGGCGACTTGAAGGATTTTAGATGTGACTCTACAGAAAAATAAGCTGGATGGACAGAGTTATGAATTAATTTGTCATTATTCGGATGAATATAGAATAGAATAAGTAATAAAAATCTGAAAATTTCAATATCTCGTACTTGTGATGAGATATCCAGAGAAGTACGAGATCTTGCAAATCATAATACGTGGAAAGATTGCCGGAAGTCAGGGCCCTGGAAGACGGAGAACATTACGGCTGAAAAAACAGAAACAGTGGTTTGGCCAGTCTACTGTAGAGCTATTCCTTCTTCTCCTTCTCGTGCCCTGTCCGTTTACCGGACGTTATCATGTTGGCTATGCGGACTTTGTTTACTGCGGCCCGGAACAGCTCCACAGTAGACTGGCCAAACCACTGTCTCAAGTTTTTCAGCCATAAAGTCCTCCTTCTTCCAGGGCCCCGACTTCCGGCAATCTTTCCCTGCATTATGAGATGCAAGATCTCGTATTTCTCTGGATGTCTCATCACATTTCCTAGATATTGAAGTTTTCGGATTTTTATTGTTTTAATAACTTCTTTTTCTTTATTCATCCGAGCCATAACATCTTCATTCGTAACTCTGTCCATCCAGCTTATTTTGAGAATTCTTCTGTAGATCCACATCTCGAATGCCTCAAGTCGCCTTATCAGGTAAGCGTCCATGCTTCCATTCCATAAAATAATACTGAAAACACGTAGCATCTGACCATTCGAATTCGTAATCCTAGGTTGAGATCATGACTGCAGAACATCTTTTTCATGCGGATAAAGGTTGCACGAGCTTGCTCTATGCGGCATTTGATTTCAACCGAAGGATCCCATCTTTCATTTAAGTTGCAGCTCAAGTATACAATACTTTGTACCTTCTCTAGAGATATTCCAGGCCGCAGTAAATAAAGCGACGTTAGCCATTGTCTGTTGAACAGATAGGGTACAAGAAGAATAAAACTGCAATATTTTGATGACCGTTTAATTTTATTATCTAATAAGCATGCAGCAAAAATCTTATGTTGTCAACTATGTTAGTGAAAATGGACACGACCTCCAGACCGATCCCGAGGATTCCAGTGATGGGCACTACGCTCTCCGTGGCCTGGTCGCACGTGTTGGCCCAGGGAGTCTCCACAAAGTACATGTGGATCGAGATGGCTCCGTACAGATCCACCCAGTCCCCGAGGCAGACGTTGGCGAGGGGAATGGCAGACTCTCCAGCCTGACGACCGACGGACTCGTACCAGTTCCTGCCAGTTGTCGTGGTCTTGCCGAAGATCTGCCAGCCCATGCCGATGACGTTGCCTCTCTTGGCCAAAACGAAGAACGGCTGGAAATCCTCGCATCTGGTGCTGTTGAGCACGTCGTAATAGTAATGAGTTCCTGTGTTTAAAATATTTTAAGAAGATTAGAATACGCATTTTATTAACACTACCACTGACCCTACAAAAAAATTCTCCTGATTCCCGCATAACAAGATTTTTAAATACAGGGTGACTTGTAGCTAGTAGCCAAAACGGGGAGTATTCTTTCTATTTAATATTTTTTATTCAATTTTGAATAGAAAATATTAAATATTTTTTTTTGGTGAAATGTCAACGTGTCAAACAACGTCAAATGTCAAAGGAGATAAGCGACATCCAAGTTATTAATCTTCTTTAAATTTTTTTGATTTATCTTCTTTAAAACGTGAGATTATCAAGAAAGTAATTCATACTACGGAATATTAAAAGTACGTTTGCTTTGATACGAATCAAATGAAATAATTAAAACCGTGGAGAAATATGAACTAGATTTTTTGCCATTTTCTTTGATTTGCATCAAAGCGAATGAATTTTAAATTTATACTTTGTTTCCTACCGATAAGTAGGACGAACGGTATGAACGTGTATAGTTTTAACTATGCAATGGAATGTTGTATATAAAGTATGCAATGTTATATAATACCGCTAAAGACATGATTGATACGCCTTATTGCTATCCTCCTAGGGAAGCTTGTTTTTGAAGAGCGAGCATTGTCAGACATCGAAATTTAAAATTCAAATTTCAGTTTATTCTTATGTGTGAATTTATATTAAAAAATATTGATTGTATTATTTGTACGTATCTACTTCCTTTATTTGATTAATTACACCAACATGTTTCAGAAAAATCTTTTCATCGTCAGGGTGTTGTATAACTGTGAAAATATCAGAATGAAATGGTTGTTATTTCTTGTTTTTCTAAATTATCTGAAAAATTATGTTTAAATATTATTTCTGAAGTTCTTGATTACTCGCAATTATGGGAATTTTTTTTAGAATTGAGCTAGTAGTTAAATTTAATTGATTATTAATAATATTTTGTTAACTATTACATGCTTTACTAATTTCTAATGATTCTAAATTATTCAATTTCAGACCAAAATTATTTATGTGTGAAATAGAAAGTCCTCAATTTTTACCATAACCATGATCATTTTCTAATAAATGATTTAAATATTCAAAAAAACCACGATTAATCAGACATTCTTGAAAGCTCTTTAACTCTTAAATTGAAATTTCGACCGGTTTTTCCAATATAAAAGGCTGTACAATGTTAATCTACATTGCTGCTGAATCAATTGGAAAAATAATTTATATTAAGGCTAAAGTTACATCACTGATAAATTTCGTGAAATTAAATGTCCCTTTTTTGTATTTCAACATTAACAAGCTAAGAATAAGTTTAAAACTTACTAAATAAATTTTTCATGTTGTTAACATTACTGTTTGGTTCACTGTTTCAGATGTAAGCGTTTTCAGTATGTTTTATATGGTTATTTTTAAGTTTGCTTATATTAAGTGTATTTAAAACTGAACCATTTACTTGGGAGCGGAATGCTCCATATGCCGAAAGCTTTGTATTTATAATACGATAGTTTACTGACCCATAGCTGGTATACAGTTCTGCTTGTTGAAGAGAGTGGTGGATGCGATCAAGCTCTCTGTAGTTGGAACTTCTTTGTACTCCGTTCCATTTTTATACCAAAAACCGTCTCCAAGAGTGACAAAAGATGACCTTCCACCTGCCAACAGAGTGGCAGGGTTGACCACCAAGTAAGTTGAAGTAAAATAATTCTCTCCGCTGATCGTCTTGCTATCAAATATAGGCATCGCGGCGAAGTTTTGTGGATACCCTGCGACTTGGACGACTGCGGCTGGGATCTGTGACATGGATGGTTGTAATATGCTTATGATTATTTCATTTTATGAATTATCGTATATTTTATTATCGTACTTAATTATTTGAATACCAATAACACGCCATTATGTGTGTCAAATTTTTCATTCCAAAAAATATATTTACGAAAATGAATTATTAAAAAAAATCTATGAATCGAAAAAATATCTCCACCACTAAAACTGGAACCAGGTACTAAAAGGTAAAATATACTTTGATTTCGCCACTTATTTTTGTTGAAAATATCAATATGTTCAAGGCATACATATTATGAAAGTATATATATCAAAATAACAATATTTAATTAATTAAAAATAACATAAAATATTTTCAAAGGTGTAGGAGAATCCTGCTTCGGAAAACCCCTTCAGACACATGGAATACTTCGAAACCCAAAGCGATATTGTTCAGCATAGCGGTTGCTTTTATAATGGACATAACCATCGGCAGGTTGTTCCTGTACAAACAATCTATGCTGACGATGTCTAAGATCGTACGATCAGGAATATATAAATCATACCGCGCAACAATCGATAAAAATGTGTAATCAAATACACATTCCTTCTAGTCTCTAAACTATTGTAACCAAGCATACCCTGGAGAAACTCGGTTGGGTAAAGCCAAGCATAATGCCCTTACTCATGTAGAGATATCTCAGAAACTTCTTTTGGAATTTCTTCACCATAAGAGAGTACCTGCTCTCATGTGGCCCCCAAATCATCGAGACACTCTCGAGTCTACTTCGCAAATAACCTTTTTGTCAAGATACAATACCTATATATTTTCAACAAATAGGTGGTGAAAACAAAGTATATTTTTATTAATTTTATTAATAGTTTCTCAAACAAAATACTTTTGCTCTTTTTGAAGAAGCTGTAATTAACGGTAAAATTTGATCTATGTGTACTAGATTTTAGTAAGACAACAATTTTTTTCCCATTGAAAGCCCATTGAAACCATTATTTTAAATTAATTAAAAAAATATGATTCTTACAGCTACTTGCATGCCAGCAATGAAACCATTGGGATCGTACAGCGCGCATACTCTGACGTCTGTAGGCGAGAGGCAAGCTGTCGTCAAGCCCAAATCATTGGTAATCGCCACAGAGACCCAGTTATCAGCTAATGCGTTTGTCAAAGTGTTGCTAATTTTCCAGTAGTATTCGATGTTGTTCAATGCGCCGCTGAAGGAAAACTTCACCCGGATTTGCGTCCAGGCAGCTGGATAAAGGTAAAACGATTATTTGGTAAAACATTTTTGATGTAAAGGGTGTTTTTTTAGCGGCGAAGAACTTCAAATTGAAATAAAATACAAAAAAATGTTTTAAATATCCATAAAATTAGTTTAACTTGATAAATTATTTTATGGCATTAATATTAAAATATAATTTTGGGCATACAGCTGCCGTGGCTGGCGCAAACATGACGTAATCTGGAGCAGACATGTGACTTATCTAAGATACAAGTATTTGAAATACAGATACAAGATGCATAATACGTATTTTCATCTTGTATCTGAAATACTTTTTTGAATATTCATCTTGTATGTTGTAATTAGATACATTCTTTTGGTATCTTAGTATTTTGTAAATACTAAGATTGCTAAGATACTTTTTTAAAATGATGTACCTATAATGAGACCTCATCGAAGAAAAATAAGCGACAAAATTTTTGAAGAACTGGTTTTACTTAAGTCTCAATTAAAACCTTAAAAATATAATATTTTATTTTGTCACATTTGCGCAATCAACGCGATTGATACGTAAATAATTCACGTAAAAAAATAAACTTACATTCAATAAAATGTATTTGGAAGATACGTATTTTGTATCTAGTATTTTAGATACCATTCCAGAAAGTTATTTGTATCTGGTATTTGAAATACTTGATTTTAAAGTATCTTGCATTATGTATTCCAGATACTTTGTATTGGGTATCTTGTACATCACTGATCTGGAGGTTTAAATTTCACAATCCAAATGTGTTCAGTGATGCAGCTCACCTTTGATTAAACGGATATGACGACAAACAGAATTGCCGCATTTGGAGTAATGATAATCCACAAGCCATTGTCCAAACACCATTACCATTACATCTAATATACTAATCCTACAAGAACATTTACTGTCATCTTTTTAAATACTTTTAATTGTTTTATTTTATTTAATTTTATTTTATTAATATCCTATTCAGATCATTTTTTTTCCTTTGTCTATAATATAATCAATTAAGACCATTATTAAATTGTAAACATTTAATTATTACTATTACTTAATTTTAATTGGCAATAAGATTGATTCACAAATGTTATATAAATAATAAATATTCTTGAACATTATACTACTGGAAGAGCACTGTCTGCTATAATACAGTAAATTACTAGTGTAGCAGGCAGGGCGTCAAGTCAATTTAGTGTTTACTTGCTGCCAAGACACTCAGCAACAATGAAAAAAAGCTTAATTTAATTTTGTAAACACTGTTAACATTTGTAACATTGAACATTGAATAAACATTTGAATTTGAATTTTGAATTTGAATTTGAAATCTAGTTTAGTTAGTCAACGTTTGGTGCGCTTTATAGGCCGGTAGAATTATTGGTCCACATGTCTTCAAAAATGATGACGGTCAGAACGTTACAGTCAAATTACGTTAACGAAATTGATAAGGTCAAGACCTTCCAGCATAGTACTTCATAAACCCTACAGACAGTAGGAAAGGACTGAACAACATTTTGAACCATAATTCATCTCTGGAATTATTTCTTGCTATTTAATTTAATTATAAGCTCGTTTGTTTTTGTGTAACAATTAGGAATTTATCATATTAATTTAGAGTTAGGCATTTAATTTACATTACTTTAAACCTTCAGAAACCGAAACCTAACCTAAAATCGCGCGAAAATCGAGAGATTTAAGTAATCATAATTTTCGTAATTTTAAAATTATTATAAATGTTAAAATATATGAAACTTACAGGTGTCTGCCTTGACTGCTCCTAAGACAGCTACGAAGAGGATGAGCAGTTTCATGGTGAAATTTCAAGGGGCTTTCTGAAGAAAATAATAATCGTTATACACCAGTTCCGATACGACACCAGATACTACCCAGGACTATCAGACTTCAAATGAGATAGTTATGTTATCTTGTATGGAGTTCGAGATGTGGTATTATAGAAAGCTCAATTTAGGTTCACCAAATAAAACTCGACGACGTAGAAGAAGAAATACAAAAAAGTTTCTTATGTCTTTGACTTATGAAAAGGCCATAGCGATTCATTTCTCCCGCGTTTGCCGATATTTGTACATGTGACAAGAGACCTATAAGTTTTCGCTTAATCTGTTTAGAAAAATGACGAAACACAACGAACCCAATGACATTCTAAAAAATAGTGAATAACTATAATAAATTTAAGTAGTTTGTTGGTCTAGTGGTTATGACCTTCGTCTAGTGGTCGAATGGTCGGTGGCTCGAACCCCATTCTAGGAGACCAGCAAGGTAGTACTATTTTCATGGGACAAGAAATTGGGTGAGTTTGAAAATAATTAGTGTAATGTATCTATAGATAGATACATTACACTAGCTATGAGTATGTATATGTGTATGAGGTGAGTGTAGAAAGCAATACAAACAGTGGGAATCCGCTAAAGGCCTAGCATTGTCAGGTAAACCAAATATTAGAGGAAAGGCCTGTTAAATGCTTCAATAATCGAAGAGCATGCATGAAGAGATGTATGAAGGGATGCATGAAATAGCACTTAATTCAGTTTGAAAAACATAAAATAGTTACTTCGATAATAATCGTGTTTACACGTTCCGTGTAAACATAATCATCCTCAAAATATAATTATTTCTTTATCTGTCTGTCCTCAACTTTCTGTAACGCCCATAACTTCACGTATTCTATTTTAATTATAACCCGTAATATGACAGTACTTTTGCATGCCAATTCCTAAAGAATAAGTAGTAACGACTTTTATTAAAATGTTTGAACATTTTTTTAAATATTTCCCCTGCCGCCAGCTGATGGAAATTTTAAACCCTGATGATTATGCTGGGTGGATCATGAAATGGTTCGCGTCTTTGCCTAGTCCTATATGTACAGTATTTTTGATGGATAACGCAAGCTCGGCAGACAACGAAATTATTATGTTTAATTTTTAATTTTTTTTTAGTATTGTTTGACAGATCTGACCCAAATTTCGCATACTTATTCTTCAGTCCAGGCGGGTAATATAGACGGCATTCTCCCCTCCCCCTTTACCGTACCCTCTCGCCACAATATGATATATTTTCTATTTTAATCTACACCGTTTGTCATATCTTACAAACAAATTACATGCTCATTCTTTAGGACCCGACAAAATATGTACGAGTACGTCATTTTTGACGGGTTACAGCTAGTATTCAATAATTTTGGAATATATTTTTTCATGTTTACGATTGGCGTAAAGACGTCGTCTCGTATATTTAATAAAGTCACAAATAAATAATAATTAGTATACTGTAATAATAGCTTCAATTAGTCAGTTTTATAGTAGGTACTTTATACATAGTTAATGTAATCATAGCGTCTTTTTTGATGTGTAACATCTTTCCTCTCGCTTTCCTGCAATCTGTGGCAGTGATTTTGTGAAAATAGACGGAAATGCATAACAGGAAATAAGACGCCAGGGAAGCGCGCGCAATTTCATTTAACCTGTGGAAAAAAAATCGTCGTTTATAAACAAATCAGTGTCCTACAAGCGTCATCACAGCGAAGACGCATACTTCCAACAAATGCTTCTGATTTTGTATACAGGGTTATTTGGAAAACATTAATAACCTCGCAGGACTATGTTACTGGCATTATAAACAACAACTTTTGTTCTATGACTTTTAATAATTCTTTAAGATTTTACATTAAGGGGGGGGTAAGGTTTTTAACTTTTTTTTTTGCATTTTAAGATCTTACATCGTAAAAATATTGTGTCAAAATTTCAAGTCAATCGGAGCAAAATTGACGAAATTATGAACATTTGAGCGATACTCAGACTGATTTTCTATACCTGCTCGGGCAGCTAAGAGACGCGCTCACCTGAGGACTACCGGACGTGATATTTGCATTCGAAGAGTTTTGCGTAGACAAGGACAAACAGATGCTGATGATGAAAGCTCTTTGCCGTGTGAACATGGCATCGACGATTATGTGTAAGTATAAAATAAGTGTTGAGTTTTATTTTGAATTTTACAGTGTGCAAAACTTAAATCGTTTTCCCCACATCTCACGTTTTCAAAGTCGGTGTCCATCATAACTTCAAAACTACTACACCGATCCTTTTGAAATTTTGAATACTATTTCTGTACATAATTTACGAGGTAACGCTGTCGAGTTTTTTTCAAATTTGTTATTAATTTTTATTTTTTAATAACAAATTAGTCGATATTTTTCGCAAAAAATCGCGTTTTTCCCTTCAAAGTGTTCCAAAAAATTGAAAAATTGAAATTTCAAAAAACCCTCCCCGCGTTACCTGGGAAAATCTATTATCTAACGAATGAACTTTGATTTTTTTGATTTCAGATGATTTCGCACCAAGTTATGATGGACACTGCAATTCTACTTTTTTCCGAGACACGTCCGAATAATTGCTGCCATTGCCGTATTTCTTAATATTTCGTCTTGAAAATTTTACACAATATTCTTCAAATATCATACTTTAATGTACTATTGGTTTTAATAAAGAGATTTTAACTGTGTCGTCACAAAAAATTCACAAAAAAAACATGGCCGTGTGGGGGACGAAGTAACCGGACCCCCCCCGGAATTAAACATAAAAAGAAAAGAAAGATTGGACACGCTAAGTTGTAATTACTGTCTTTACGCACGGAAGTATAAGAAAGCAAAAACAGCGGGTGGACGTGAAACACAAATTAAGACATTTCTGTTAGGTACCGCTTGAAGTTTAAATTGCTTTCTGGGCTTATACACTGAATGGAATAATCCAAGAATATGGTCCCGTTGTTCGTACAATGAAAATAAGTATTTCACTATTTAATTTAATGTCCTTTTAATTTAATCTAACTAAAATAATCGTAATCTAAATTAAACAAACCAAACCTAATAATCTAACCTAACCAAACCTAGTAACCTAACCAAACCAAACCTAATAACCCAACCTAACCAAACCTAATAACCTTACCTAACTAAAACTAATAACCTAACCAAACCAAACCTAACCTCATATATTGCCTATGAAATGTCAAAATATGCAGTGCATTTTTCGAAACTTTAAAGTGTAATATCTTATTTAATACTTACTTTTTAAATGTAAATTATCTTTCATTTTGTTATTAGCACATTCAATAATATAGTGTAATAATGATTTTCGTTGTATATGCAATGGGACCATTATCTTGGATTTAGCCCTCACCGCCATCCGCGAAACTTGAACCTAAGAAGTAGGTACTAATTTGTAAATTATCTGATTTAAATGATTAGTGAATATTATAAATATGCTGATTCTACTTTTTAAATACGCCTGAATTAAAAAATAAAAAGAGAATAGCTACTAGTAGGTGTTTCTAAAATCATTTAACAATGTTTAACGTCGTTTTCGTCAAATTACAAAGGCAGTTTAGATACATACATACGATTTATTAATATGTTTTTCTTTAATGTAGCCAGTCCTAAGCCTGGTTTAGTATGAAGGGATTGTGGATTCAGTGGGCTAAATCCAAGATAATGATCCCATTGCACATGCAACGAAAATGAGTATTTAACTATATTTTTGAATGTGCTAATAACAAAATGAAAGATAATTTACGTTTAAAAAGTAAGTATGAAATAAGATATTACACTTTAAAGTTTCGAAAAATGCACTGCATATTTTGATATTTCATAGGCAATATATGAGGTTAGGTTAGGTTATTAGGTTTGGTTAGGTTAGGTTATTAGGTTTGGTTAGGTTAGGTTATTAGGTTTGGTTTGTTTAATTTAGATTACGATTATTTTAGTTAGATTAAATTAACAGGACATTAAATTATATAGTGAAATACTTATTTTCATTGTATGAACAACGGGACCATAGTCTTGGATTATTCCGTAGAATCAGCATATTTATAATATTCACTAATTATTTAAATCAGATAATTTACAAATTAGTACCTACCTCTTAGGTTCAAGTTTCGCGGATGGCGGTGAGTGTATCGCGCACATAACCTTCAGTCACTTTGACAACAAACACAAGACCACATCTAAAGATCAACTCGCAAGTTAAATAAAACAAATATATGCAACTCAAAATAAGTGAGTTTGGAGATTTTCTGATGAAACGCTTGTTCGTTGCATGAAAAATAAGTAGAACTCGGCAGCCGCGCCGTTACAACCAAAGTGAGCGAGACGCGTGTTTTTCGATCAACGTATCACGACTTGTTACAGTTGCCGGCAAACTTCTTGAAATTTTTTGGCCTAGTGGGGAAATGCGCAGAAGACAAAATTTGGGTCTCGTTGATGGAATGGTACATGCGCAAACTTCCCCCCACTACGCCGTAAAATTTCAAGATGTTTGCCGGCTACTAGGGATGGGAAAATGAAAAAAAAATATCGATATATATCGAATCGATATTTTTAAAAAGTATCGAAAATAATCGATATACATTGTGAAAAATATATCGATATATCGATCTTCGTCGATATTATTTTTTCGAAAATGTAAGGGAAATAAGCTTTTGGTGACCAAAACAAAAAAGGTAAGAAAGGCCAGAAAAAAAGTGAAAAAATATACCCAAAAAAAGGTCGCCAAAAAATGATCAAAACTAAAAAAGTCGCCAAGAAAAAAATATCGGTTATCCCAGAAAAAAAATCGATATTCCATATATCGCGAAAAAATATATCGACGATAAATATCGATATTTTTCCATAAAAATATCGATATATTGATATATCGATATTTTTACCCATCCCTACCGGCTACTGTTCGAGTATTGAGCGATCATTGTACACCTATGCCTTTTCTTTTCGTGTACTCCGATTCCAATAATAATACGCCGTCGTGCAAGTATTATTACGTACGCATTACCGAAAATCGACTAGCGAAAAAATACTACGCGGGTGAAGCAAAACGTAAAGCCGCCTCTACACTACTAGGAAAGTCGGCCCAAGTCCAAAGTAACCCGAAGTAGGTGTCTATACTGCAAGGAACTCAGTTGCCCATAGAAAGCCATGTATTAGCTAGGGGACAAATTGTCCCTCAACAGCACGCGTGGCGTAGAGTCTACGTGACGTTGCAACGTCGTGCACTGTTTCGCGACGTCACGAACAACATAGCGCGGCATTTCTACGTGCCGTGGCAACGTTGCCATGCGCACGGTACCCGAGCGAGCTCACTGCAACGTCAAAGCGTCAGTACCACGTGGTATGTTTACAAGTGAATACGCATGCGCTGTATCTGTCAAGATGACAATGTGGGCAAACGAAATTTTTCTTGAACTCATCGAGCTGTATCGATCGAAGATCGCATAGAATATCCGTCCTTCTTTCTCTTTGCAGTAAATAATTTCGCATTCTCCTCTTTTTTCTCCTCTTACGTTTTGATAAACTCATTAACATAAAC
Organism: Agrypnia vestita; assembly: GCA_016648135.1. Classification (NCBI taxonomy): domain Eukaryota; kingdom Metazoa; phylum Arthropoda; class Insecta; order Trichoptera; family Phryganeidae; genus Agrypnia; species Agrypnia vestita. The sequence goes on from JADDOH010003098.1 coordinate 46,716, forward strand.
AGATACGCAGCTGTCATCATAACCTCATAGGGCGACATTTCCGCAACGTGTGGAAAACAATAATTATTTGCAAAAAGGACATTGTTTTTAATAATATTCAATTTACTACAGTAAAACCTCGTTAATTTGAAATTGCGACCCAAAAAAACATTTCGAATTGCGCGGAACCCCGTTTTCGCCAAATGAGATACCGCAGCTGTCATCATAACCTCATCGGGTGACATTTCCGCGACAAGATATGCGAGTCCCAGTGTGTACACGTCAAATGACCGCGTCATTGTCTCCGAAATATGAGCGTAGATGTTGATGCGACATGCCGCGCGGAATGTTTCGCGATTTGTCCCCTAGTGAATACATGGCTGAATAGTACTCCGCACGAACTTCGGGTCACTTCGGATTCCTTTGACTCGGCCCAAATACCGACAACTTTCGGAAGTTCGCTAGTAGTGTAGAGGCGGCTTAAGACTAGCGGCCGGGAATAATTAGGTCAAGTTTAACCGGACACCCGCTCCCTCCCCCTTGTTTCGCACCATACGCATACGTACATGCACTGTTTTCGCTTTCTTAAACTCTGCGCGTAGAGAAAGTTATTACAACTTAGAGTGGTTTACTAAAATTTCTCATTTTCGTATGGAAGTAAAAGCTAAGGAATTATTAAAAGTCATAGAACAAAAGTTGTTTATGATGCCAGTAATATGGTCCTGCGAGGTTATTAATGTTTTCCAAATAACCCTGTATATGTTACGCAGCTGGTGTCAAGCGTGTGGATGTTATAACTTTGATATGTTTTGGTTTATATCTTCGAAACTATCCAATAAATAATAATTTTAAGCGCCCTTGAGGTGAGTATTCGCGAAAACGGTGCTATATAAATTATCCACATATTAATATTATTATTATAATTTTTTTTACAGTAATGATAAAAATAACTATCATTAGTGATTTACATTCTCAAATTTTATGTTATTTAGGTGATTATTTTTATATATTTATTCATAGTTTTCATACAATATGTATGGCGGCCATCTATGAAAATAAATAAAAACATACAATTGACCAATCACATTTCTAAACAAAATGCGTATGTAGATATATATATATATATATACAGTACCTACCCATTGCGGAAAAATTTAATAATAAATAAATGCACATGCATTTTATTTACTCGTATTTACTAATTAATAAATAAATAGGTTAATTAATTTCTGTTGCTGCCCGATTGATATTTTTAACTGTGAAATGTCAAATGTTACACATCATATGCGACTACTGCAAGGCTCACTCGTTTTCTATTTTTAGCCATATTTTTATATATTTGGTCTGTCCTTTAAATATTACTGGATTTTGTCGACAGAAGGATGATTATTAATAAAGATAAATTATAGTAGTCTCACAGAGATAAAGCTATTTATAAGAGAAACTTGAAAGGAAGTCTTTGTAGGGTGGAATGTTGCATTGTGTAAAGTAGTCACTTAAGAAAGAAAGGAAATTGGAAACTCCAGACAGAGCACGTGATGACCTTTAGCACTTCAAGTTGGTCATCTATCCTTTACATTCTTCCAAAGTGGCTGCCACTCTCTTGACACGTGTCTTGAGAGCAATATTAAAAAAAGTAACCCATAAACACCAAGTTTTCACAATACTCCCTATTTCATTTTCGTGTTTTGCGTCTACCATATGCGTTGAAATATCTATACAACTTGTATGAAAAAAACATTAAAAATTTGAAAAATCCAAAATTATACTAAAATTATTAATTTTTTTAAACGAAAATTTGATAGATCTCCTTGATCGTTGCTACGAGTCTGCTTGCAAAGTTTCAGCTCGATTGGATCACGAGAAAAGGGTTAAAAATCGATCCAAAGTTTTTTCGACGGCAAGCCAGCAAGCAAGCAAGCAGACGCCACGAGTTAATATAAAGGGAGTAAATAGAGGATGTGGATCGATTTGTAAGTATAAGTCTAGGATGACGAAAGTTACTTAAATGATAGTCCAATCTTTTATAACTGAATATTTTTTAATAATCTTAACTAATCTTTTTACTTAATAAAATTAACTTAATATAATTTATAACTCAAAATTTTGTATTGATATTTTTCAATACAAAAGCGGTGAAAACCATATTCGTTTTTATTAATTATATTAATAATGTCACCTCAAAATTATTTTACTCTTTTTGAAGACGTTAATATCAAAAAATAAAAAAAAGCAAATATAAATTTACACGGCAGTTATTTAATTTAAATATTGTAGCTTCGTGGTACAATATTTTAACTAAAATCTGTTAGCTGTAATCCGTCAAAAATGACAATGGTTTTACATGCCGGTTCCTAAAGAATAAGTTTTTACTTGTGTATGGCTGACACCCATGAAATAGTAAAAATGTCATTTTTTTTATATTTCCCCTTTCAGCCGTTAAAGGTGCTATTTTAAACCCTGGCGATAGTGCTGGGCGGAACATGAAATGATTCACGTCTTTGCTAAGTTCTATTTTGACGTATAACGCAAACATGGCGGTAAAACACAAAATACGTATTTTCAAAATAACTTCATTCAAATATACCTTTAGTTAGTTTTTTCCATGTCATTTATTTCGCTGATTTGAACACTATTATTTGTTCAAATAGTTCATCTTTCATGTTCTGTCTATGTGGTCTCTTTATTATTCTACCAAATAGTCGCTCAACAGGAGCAGAACTAACTACTAACAAATAGACTTCTATGCTCGCAATGTTTTTGACAGCTTGGGTTTTTTTTTAACTGTAAATAGTTTCAGATATTATACACGAACTTATTCAACGTCATCAGGATGACGACCTTCACCTGCGGAGGTGGAGGTCGGACTGATTAGGTGCTGCTTTCTAGGGCGTAAATTGTATGCACTTTGTTGTGGAGTGTTCTCTTCTTCTACAATAGAGATCGCCAGTGTGCAATATGTACTAGTTACGTCGGCGGATTTTACTGCGACATCTCTCAAGGGTTGAATCAATGTCGTTAGAACAGGGCGCCAAATACTTGATAGTTTGTAACTGTCATCTCTATTGAAATTGGGATGTTTGTATATTTTAATGGACTCCCTCACTAATCTGGGTATAATGTACGGTTCTGTTGATAAGATTTTTGCCTTGTCAAGCTTGGGTTTGATTTGTGAACTAGTAAAGTTGGTGACAATATCGGCAAGATGGGTGCATTCATAAAAAAGGAATTTTCGAAGAATTTAAATGTGTAAAAAGTAAAAAGTAAAAAGTATGAAATAAAAAATTGAAGATAAGCATTTTTCAAATACAAAATATACATATTTATTAAAGTATTTTAAATGATGTATTTCAAATACAAAATAAAAATAAGTATTTTGCATTTCAAATATACGTATTTCAAATAATTCGCATCTCTGGCGATGTATTAATGGATGCCCTTATTAATTTTAATTTAATTTATTTTAATTTAGTATTTAAAAGAACAAAGTTAATGGTTTCATTCTATTTAAAAACAAATTTGAATTCTTAGTAATTTTTGGGCATTCTAAATTATTACGTACTACTGGGGATTCCTTAACTATCTTTGTATGTATGCAAACTTCATTAAGAGTATTATCACATATACACACACACGCGGACATGTACACACATAGTCACACGCACACATACGTACACACCTACTTACTTGAATCACTGTTTAATCTACACATGGATTGTCCTACTTATTCCTGTATTTTATTAAATGCCTTAGTATTATGGTCTTGTCAGAGGTTCTGTCTAGTTATAATATGTATGCAAACGAATTGTCAATGACTGTAAGAATACTGATAAAAATGGGTTTCGTGAAGGACAGAGCATAACGTTCACAGGTATAAATAAAAACTGAAATTAAATACAGTCAGGTGACGATTTATATCAGGTGGAGCTGTTGGTCACGAGCAGGTGAGGGCAAATTGCTATTTCTTGTAAATTTAATAGAGTCGAAGTGTTTGTAAAAATAATATTGTAACGAGGCTAAAAAGAATTACGCATTTCTGTCATGTGTGTTTGAAGATGGCACAAAACTATCGAAGGATATAGCTAAAGCTAAAGCTTTCGAGAGACGTCACCAACGTTCCAGAAACGTCGGGAAGTCACGAGAACTTTCGAGTAAACACTAGAAATGTCTAGTAAATACTAGAGAATTCTCGAAGGTTCGAAGATCCAGCGATCGGGTATAAATAAACGGACTTATGCCGCGGAGGGCCATTGTTGTTCTGACGTTTCGTGCGACGCGGCTCTAGTGGCGAATCACGAAGCGAAAACAGTGTTAACTAAGCGACAGATAATTACGTGAAGTGCTTACTCTTGTGCGATATTTAAGCGGAGACTTATAGAAAGTGTTACCCAGTGAAACTACCAATTTCTGGAGGAGTACTAAATTACGTAATAGTTTAATTTAAATAATAGCGTTTAGTGGTTTTGTACGTTTGATTAATTAATTAATTCGTAATTAATAAATCCATAATTAAATCCAGTGTTTTCATTAATTCCTCCCGCAGCCACGACACGTGACAATATTATTTATTAATATCTCTTCCGAATTTCAAAATTTCTGGATTTATACTGATTCTAGGCTGCTCTTAATTATTCCAATAGATTTTCACTTTGTGTTTTCTTCGCTCAAATAATTACCTTCATAATCTCCTTTTTTCCCAACGAGATACGAGTATGCAAATTCTGTTTTTATAAAACGTTTTATTAGAGGCGAAAAATTTACCAATCTTCGTTTCAATTTCCTTTTTATCGTGAAATTGTCTGTTTCGCGTGTGATTTTCTAGAGCCAAGAAAATCTAATAATTGGTTGGAAAAATTTCCCAGGGTGCGCCTTACAACAATATGGAGTCTTGTATTATCCTGCAAGAATAACCATACTTTTTTATGATTAAATAATCTTGGTTGTTTCTATCATAATGCATCGTTAACACGTTCCTAGCTCCTTTATCCAGGCTCGGAAATGAATTCAGTCCAAACGATTATTCTACTATTTGAATGCTTACGTAAATATTATAAATATGATGTTTTTAATATTGTTTTGAGGCAGTTGTCTGTGTATGTACAATACGTAATAAAATTTATGTGTGTGTGTGTGCGTGTTTCCACGCACATAATTAAATATGTTAATCATTATTCAATCATTGTTCAAGAACAGTTATTATATTATTTATGGGTAAATAACTTTTTAACAATTAACGAAATGTTGGACAGCAAAAACAAATTAAGTATTCTGTAAGATAAGTTATATGATAGACAATGTATTGATGCACTCGTGCAAAAAAATTGTCAAGTCAAAGGTTGACAGCCGACGAGCTGGTAACAAATAACCATCACACAGTGTCTCCGCAGGGATAGGCAGAGATAGAGAGAAGACTCGTTCATTTGTTCAAAGAATTTATTTATTTATTACATCGAACACCCTCACTTTCGACTTGCAGACTTTCACTCCCCATGGGCATCATGATCACCATAAAGCGCAGATCAGCTGTTTGGTTCTTTCATACAATTATCTACGTACAAATTGAAAAGCCATAATCACATTAAGCATCCTCTTTCGATGCCTTTTGTAATATGAAACCGTGATGTGAATGTTCCATTAATTCTTACGCAAGCATTAGATGCCTCGTAAGGGGATGAAATCGCTTGTAAGAGCTTACACTTCCCATCATATTCAGATAACACCTTCCAAAGCTTTCGGTTTTTTTATATTTTTTTTTGCATATCTACATAAAATTTGTATAGTATTAAATAAATAAATAAATTGCCCATATGGGGGTAGCATGAATAAATAAATGGTTTTTGATATTATTTTGTACTATCTATAATCCGTCAAAAATGACGGTACTATTACATGCCGCTTCCTATGAAATAAGTATTTGCATTTGCTTATTTATAGCGACACCCATGAAATAGTAATAACGACTTTTATCAAAATATTTGCCGGCAGTTACTGATACTATTTTTAAACTCTGGCGATTGTACTGGGCGGAACATGAAATGATTCACGTCTTTGCTAAGCCCTAGTGTATATGTATTTATAGTATATTTTTGTCGGTCCACGGAGAGGCGGCGCTAGCAACATGCGTTAAGCGGCCGGGTAGGGTTTACTGACCCGGGGTTCAAGCTCCATCTCCGGCCGTTTCATTTGTTTTTTAGCCGTGAATTCGAACGAAATTACGGACGTTACACGAAGTTACGGATGGGCAGACAGACACGCGGACGGACAGAGAGCGAAATTATTATGTTTCATTTGGTTTTCTAGGCTACGCATATTAGATGATTAGTATACTATTTTATGTACTTTGATCGAAATTTAAATCTCAATAAAAAAACATAGTAAAATTTACGTAAAAATAATTTAAATAAAATTGGCAAATGGGCCTTTAGATCAGGTCAATCGGTACAAAATTATAATTTTATTATTTCCTACGTATTGAAATGCAAATATTGTCAATATATAAAAGATTAAATTTTTTTAAGAAACTGCTGACTTTGAATAAATTGGAGAGGGATCACGTATCTCGAAATATTTAGCCGTGGTAAAGATAAAACGAAGTTTTGTGCAGTACAAAGTTTGGTTTATTTAAAAAATAAAATAATCGTGTTTTCAATTCAATCAGAATTCAGATTTTTTCAGATGTAAGATTTGGCTCAAAAGTGAGGATTTAATTAAAATAAAAATAAATATTAATATTATTATAATATTAATAAAAATTAAAATAAAAAAATAATTAAATTTGATTTTATTTTTTTAGCATACAACTTTTAAACACACTGATAGAGACTGATTAAAGACATTGATAAATAGTCTAATTGTGACATATAAACACAATTAAAAAAAAGAGTGCGTGCACTTATATACGCGTGTTTGAAGTTATGCTTCTTTGAAATACAAAAAAAAAAGTGTTGAATATGAATAGATTAAAAAATTAAGGGGGATATTTTTAAAATCAATGTAAAAATGTCCATCACTAACGCTATGAAGACGCTACATAGCATTGTTTTCACATCCTTAACTCGCTGCCGAAATATATATAATGCTCGATATAACAATACTTCGTATCAAAAATAGAAATAGCGCATTTACCAAATATATAAATAATAAAATTTCTAAGACGCAAAATGAACAACATGTTTTATAAAAAAAAATATATAAAAATTAAAAATCCGTGTAGAAGAGAATTAGGTATTTGTTTTGTTTTAAATACTGCTAGGACGTAACTAACTCAATAATGAAATACTGAAATTCAAATACGTAAAATTACATTATTTTTGACGAGTTATAAAGCTAGTCAGTAAAAGAATAATCGTCTCGCACATTAAAGATCCACTACTCAAAATAATACGAAAACAATCCGAAAAATAAATGTTGGAAAAATATCAATGGGCGTGACCCATGTATATATTTATGTTGGATAAACTTGGCTAAGGGCGGCAGGGCTAAGTATTCAACCCGACATAATGGACGAGGTACACAACACTATTGTTTTAAATGATTTAAATGCAAAATATTTATAGTGAATGATGCAAAATTACCAAGATCTGATTATTTAGGTGATTTATTTCATAAAAAAAGTTTAGATGAAAGATGGAGGCGTAAAGATGGATGTGTAAAGTACCAGGCTTGTTCCAAACAATTATTTACCTTATTATAATGTTTTTCACTTCATTCCTGCTATCTTATGTGGATGGTAAGCGACTGGTTGAGAATTACACTATGCACTGCTCAATTTCTGATTAATATGCTTATATACTTGGGCACTTCTTGTCATATTTCCTGATATTATTGAAAACACTTGGAATAACAAATCAAAGTTCGATGTGTCTGTACTCCGAGCCGCAAAAAAGAACCGATAACTCAGTATTATCCTATTTTAGAAAACTTACATATTAATTTATAATTCTAACTAAAAATAAAGTATTGGATGACTAGAAACTCCGCCCCTGTAATCATTCTCGCGGCTTAGGCCGATTCCTACGAGTTTCGATTTCGAGATAAAATTGATTCTTCTTATTCTCTCATCTCTTATCTGAGGTCGGCGATCCTATCGGCGATTGTGACTCTATTCCCTCAGTCGACTTACGTTGATACCAGTCACTCAAGTTACGTTGTTATGAGATGCGGCTTCTTTGTACGCTTCTTTTTCCAGTTATTTTTCCCTGGATAATGAGATAAGGTTAAGACTACACTTTGGTCCTCTCATAATATGTCCGAGATACTCAAGCTTTCTTATCTCGATGGACTCCAGTACTTCTCGGTTTTTTACGTACGCCAGAGGACTTTAGCATTCCTAACTCTCCAACTGGGAAACTTTCAGTATTTGTTTATGGAGCCACATCTCAAAGGACTCAACTTTACGGATTGTTTTAGTGTCCATGCCTCCGCTCCATATAAGAGAATGACAAAATAATTATATTGAACTACACGCATTCTTAGTTGCAGGCTTAGGTTGGAAAAGAAAGGTCTTATTCTGATCAACGCACTTCTTGCTATTTCTTTTCGAGCTCTTAATTCTTGATACCGGTACTGTGATGGCAAAAGGTTATATCTGTCACAGACACTATTTTACAGGAGAGCAAAAATAAAGTTTCGAAATCGGTTGGGCAGGGTATTATAAAAGATAATTCGAATTATCTTATATGAAAAGAAGCACACTTTTCTTCTCAACACAATGATTATTTTAGTTTTTTTGATTATATTGTATTTTAATTATTATATGACATTCTAAGAAGATATATTCTTTTGCCATACCAAGTTTTTCCACAATTCTTCGCATATATTATCATTTGACACCACTTATATCCCTTTTCCACAAAAATAGGTCAAATGAATCCAAGTAACTTAAGAATAGCGAGTTTTTATTACACAGAAATAGAAATATAAAATATTATAAAACTTCTAGGTATAGATAGATATGAAACATTTAAAAATTATAATACCTATTTACAATAAAATATTAGTCAATCTTCATCAGGGCTAGAAGATCAGCATGAATATTGTTAATACGGAATTATGAGGGAGATTTTTATAAAAGGGCGATGAAGGAAAACTCGGAAGGAACAAATTTTAATAGATCCATCAAGTCCTTGTATTTTTGAAACGTAATCGGTAATTTCCCACTATATTTGGGCATAAGTGTGTCTGCAGTAATGTTTATACGTACAGACCTGAACGAATAACATCTAACAGCCGAAGCATTGGCTGTTTTATAGTCAGAGATAGACTTATTGAGGTTTTATTAGCTTCAACCAAAATATTAATGTTCATTCATTAATGTTAAACGTCTTACATAAGGTGAATGGTTTTGGGAATACAAGGACTTGAAGGAAAAGATATCTTCTGTTTTTAATTCTACTACCTTCATGGATTTGCCGCTAACACGAATCATGCGTACTAGATTGAACCAATCTCGAGGGACGTTTGTAGTGATATCTTTTTGAAACTCTATGAATGTTTGAGTTACAGCTATATCTTCAAATTTGTGTTTTCTGGGGTATTATGCCGAGTTATTACGACCTTTCGGATCGCATTGCAGGGTCAATCATCAGGGCTGATGTGTTGTTGTGAGTGTCGGTGTTGTGGTTAAGTATTGGCTTGCAATACCGTGTCGAAAGCTATAGCTATATCTTTTTGCCACATCAAAGAATATACTATTTGGAACATTTTTTGGAAGAAACTTGAAAAATGACAAAAACTGCATCTATAACCGTTTGCCATTACATATTATCTATTTCTCATCCCTTCATGCGCCCAATTAATTATACTCCGTTACTCTTCTATTGGTTCATTGTTCACGATTTTATTCACGATCACTGTCAGAGATTTTTATATCAGATATAGTAAGATATTTTTGATACCATTAGCAATTTAGTTTACGGGTATTGATTGCTTGTTACTTGATTCATTTACTTTTTTTACCAGTTTCGAAGCAAGCATGTGAATTGGATAGAAAGATAGGAGCCGCAAGCTAGGTAGCACGATCCCTGTATTATCCGATCCGACCCAATAGGATAAGGGGTAGAAGAAGAAGAAGAAGACGACCAGTGTTTGAAGGTATTGGTTTTCTGCAAATAGTATTGCACCATCTGCAAATCTTATATTCTATACAGCACTGATAATTCATAAATAGTTCAAAAATAGATTTTTAAATAAAACACACGTAATGTTCCCTACAAGATGAGTTTATGCTTTATTTGCTAATATCATGAAATAAGGTTTTTAAAAATATAAATTTTCCGCGAAAATTGGCGGATTATTTCTAATACTTACATATAATTTTGTGACCAGTCTATAACTACAGTCACAAAAAACGTAAAGAAGATTTTTTTAAATTTTAAAGTCGATATCAGTGAGTTCAATGAAGTTTTCATAAAATGGTTATTATGATTATACGAAAGCATTCTGGCTGTTTTTACAGCATATAAAATTGATTTTACTGCAGCCGATAAAAACAATATCGTTTTTTTTTTCTAGTTTTGATTTGTTGCTTTCATTTAATAATATAATTAATGTGCTTGTTTGGTCTAGCGGTTAGCCATTGCCTAATAATCAAGCGACAACCGCTTTATTTTGCTCATCGTTCACTATTTTTGATGTTATAGGTACTCTTTTGGAGCATTTAGTAAGTTTTTTATCGTAAAGAAAGAATCGCACGCAGCATGTAGCGGAAATGCGAGGTAAGGCTTGCGTCTAGTTTTTCTTTTCACGTTCTTCAAGTTCGACGATTTTATACGTAGGGCGTAGACATATGTAGACTGGCTGAGACATATGTTATACAGACTAACATTTTTATATATAGACTAGCATTTTAATATAAAAAAGTGTGTATGTCTTACTTATAGTCGTTCAGTAACACCAATAAAGTTCGACTATACGATCAATAAAGAAAAAATTTCGCGCGTTGCTAAGATCAAGGATCTCGGTATTGTCTTTGATGCCAGACTGACTTTCTCAAGGCACATAAACCAACTAGTTACAACATGTTATAAGCTTTTAGGTTTCGTAACACATATATATAGGATTTTAGAATGAGAAGAATATAGAATATATATAAGAATAGAATAGAATTACAATTTCATCATTCGTTTAAAATTGGAATATGGAATGGCAGTTTGGAGTCCACACCACAGGAAATACATCGACGTGACTGAGCAGATTCAAAAGAAATTTTTGCGCTACTTATGCATGCACAGAACAGGAGAATATCCTACATTCATGAACCATGAAGTGCTATTGAGGGAATGCAACTACCGCAGCCTCGAGTCGTGCATACAGGAGAGCCTAGTCATGTTGGGGGTTCAAATTTTAAGAAATAAAATTGATGTCCGAACCTGCTAGAGAATTATGCCCTGTTTGTACCAAATAATTCTTTGCGAAATCGAGGTCACTTGCTGTTTCATGTCCCAAATGCAGAACGGATGTAATGAATAAGCACACCATAACGCATAGTGTGCAACTCCTAAACGAACTGAGCGATCATGTCGACGTATTGCTCGCGATCGATAGCATTGAAAGCATCAAGCAGCGGATCGCCTCCGTTTAGATACTCACTCCAAAAAAAATTATCACAATTTATCACACAAAACACATTTGTTCTTTCATAGGATCTGCAGGGGATATTCACGTCGTCGCAGGTATTATCAAAATAATTATAATAAAATAAAAAAGGATCACAAATGAAAGAGATGCTTCTCCTCTCACACTTTATTGTTAAACTAAAACCATAGAAAAAATGTAATAAAAACAAATGCCACTTTTCTTCCTCGAGTCTACATAGATGTCGCCCTCGGGCGAATTAATAACAAATACCATAAACCAAAACACATACGTGTTTCCCTAACAAAGGTAGTTTACTAGATAGTTTTGGAATTATATGTAGGTACGGTCCAGTCTCCATAATATATATTTATTTTATTCAAGAATACATACTTATTGTATTGTAGTAATTTCTGTGAAATTTAAAACCAAATTTTTTAATCAATTAGAAAGATATACAGGATATAAAGGATACTACAAGATGGCTTCCCAGAGTTCTGAAATGGAGACCTTGGGAAAAGAAAAGAGGCATCGGAAGACCTCAAAAGAGATGGGCCGATGATATTGTCGTTGTGGGGGGAAAGAAATGGCTACAATTAGCCTACAACAGGGAAGAATGGAAAAATAAGGAAGAGGCCTATATCCAGCAGTGGAAAGACGAAGGCTGATGATGAAGAAGAAGAAGATATACAGAAAAATCAAATCCACGAAAAAATATTTGGCTGCTACCGGGATTCGAACCACGGATCTTCTCCTATCCGGGACAGGCGCGTTGTCCAATTACGCTATAGCGGCCTTGTACATTTCCGTGAATATATCGACCTTATCTGTAAGTCTCATTTATTAATTGATTAACATATATTATCCATTTAAATGGAGTTCGGTATTAATGTATTTTTTGACTTCTAACTCTTTTAATTATCCAGCCTAGGACCTCTTTGTATTTAAAATTTCGCTGCCGTTTTATTTTTAAAAAGGGTGGACTGTTTCCAATAGATGGTTCGCGAACTCTGTAAACATCAAAAATATAGTAAAATAAATACTTTATTCGAAATAAAATTTCCTACTCTACAAAATAATGTTCGCTTTTACGTTACACTTATTATTTAATATAATAGCAGGCCTTCAAATGGATTTTTAACTACACAAAAATAAGCACTCAGACAACTCATTTTGTTCGAATGACGAATTCATTTAGTCCGGATGTTTTTTATCGCATATATTATAACATGTAGAATAACTTGTATAATTGTATGCTTAATTCATCATTAATTAATTAATCTCTTATTATTTTCCAGTGCTTTTATTTCTCCTCCCGCAGTCCCGACGATTAATTTGTTTTAATTCCACAATATATCTAAAGATTTCCCAGTCTCTATTTTTTCGATTAATAAATTTTTTCTACCAATATATGTAGAGTTCGTTTGAATATTTTTTTAAAATAATAATCTTTTCTACATTACTATACCAAACCCTTATTTCACCTTCAATTTGCAGCTCATTTCAACTATAAAAAAAAATAACCCATAAAAACCAAGTTATTATTATACTCCCTTTCTTTGAAAAATATAACAACAGTTAAAGACGAACTAAAACATATAACATAACACTAAATTTACAGAAATTTAATATATTTCTAAAATGTCAGATGTTTTGAGCTTTGATATGCTTTGAAGATTAAATTCTAAAAACATTTGTCACTCAATTTAATCAAGATTTTGATACATTTGTGAATTTTGCTGTCATCTGTGAACAAATTGTCATAAATTTTCGAAAATCGTAGTCAAGTACTTATTGCATATACCGACGGAGTAATTCAAATTTTAAATATTCCGTGACGTCGTCAGGCCGCTGTTGATAGTAATCAAATATTTTTAAGGTTTCCAATTTTAAAAAATCAATTAAATTTTCTAAAAATCCAAAATTATACTATAATTATTTTTTTAAACGAAAATTTCATAGATCTTCTTGATCGTCGCCACGAGTCTGCTTACAAAGTTTCAGCTCGATTGGATTACGGGAAAATGGTTAAAAATCGATCCAAAGTTTTTTCGTCAAGGAAACAAGCAAGCAAACGCCACGAGTTAAAAAAGAAAGGAAGTAAAAAGCCTTGTAATTCTTCTGAGTATGAAAATACATAGCAAATAAATGTCACACGTATTTGTTTATTTTTTATACCAAGAAAATTATGGAAACTTTGCACTTTGGTTTGTGTTCCCATCATTTCTATCTTCTTATACCGGAAAAAATTACGTATTTTTACAAATATTGATGTGAAATAAAAGATTTTATAAATAAAAGCAGAAATAAGTATCTTAGTAATGAAGTAAAAAAACCTGATGTGAACATTATGTAAAATTCCAAAGGTCACTATTATTCAGTACAGTCACAGATGTGATGTGATATTTACGGAAATTTTAATATTTTTTTATACTTTTACCGGAATCTTAAATGCTAAAACAACAAAGAAAGTAATTAATCGAAAATATATTCTAATTTCTTGGTACTCCAATATGGCAGATAATAAAGTGATTTCTTATGGTGGTATAAAAGGTGTACACAATTTAAATAGTTATTTAAAATATTTATAGATTTTAAATTTAATAAAAAAGATTACAGAGTCACGTGGGGTTACCGTACGCGAAGTGTAAGTGTACGCAGTGATGTTACCGACAAGATCATGCATGCTTCACATCCGCGCTTCCTTATTTTAGTAACGTTTTTGGTCACCTTGAAGCAGAATGTGTACGCAGTGAGTCCTATGTTTAAAATAAAAATTACCCTTTTTCGTGGTTTTCTCAAATATTTCCCCTTTGTTACCGATGTGTGCTATTTGTATAAAGTATGTCAGAGCGATGTCTAGTCTATGACAATTTTTGGTAAAATAGTGTTAGTTTCACAGGTGTAAAGTGGTATTTATAATACACATAATTGCAATTAAGGGTAGGTGTAGGCACTGCGAACATTTACACTACGATATGCATATACCTACTTACCCCGCATGTGGTAAAGTGTACGCTATCCCCATGCGTGTACACTTTCATAAATAACTTTTTGATTTATGAACCTTATGAGGTTTTTGTGTTTATTTGAGATACCTCAAATACCAATCAACCTAATTAATAAATAAATAATATTATTTAAAAATATATAGCGTTTTAAAACAAATATCCTAATGTTAAAATTACGTATTACTAAATTTATTAGAATATTAAACATATAATACAAAATTCGGTAGCACCTATTACTTGGGCGTTTTTTATTGCTGGCAATACAGACTCATGCATTATACAGGGTTCTTGCATTTACATTAGCGAAGGGAAAAACTACATTTCAAAATGAAGACTACAACACACACACGTTCACCAGTTTGAAGACTACAAAGTGTACACTACAATTGTAGTAAAAACTACATGAAGTGGAGTAATTGTAGTACCACGAAATGAAGTGAAGTAATGAAGTAATTGTAATATTATAATGAAATGAAGTAATGAAAAAAAATTGTATTACAAAATTGTAGTACTAGTGAAGTAAATATTTTTTTCACAAATAAAAATTTGGCGGGCTAAAAAAAAAGGGTCAACGAGAAAAATATTTAATATAAAAATAGATAAATGACGACATTTTCTCCAAAGTAACATTTGGCGACCTAAAAAAAAATGGTCGCCAGCCAGATTTCTTCATTCGATTCCAAAAAATTTTCAATCAACGGGGGGGGGGGGGGTTGGTACAGTTTCCAGAGATGTCTTCATTTAGCTACATCAACTCAAAAATTTCTTCATAGCTCCCAAAATTTTTCAAACCATGGGGAGGGGGGTTGTTACAGTTTCCAGAGATTTCTTCATATATTTACATCAACTTCCCAAAAATTTCACGTAAAAAATGCACTATTTAAGGTATTTTTCTCATACTTTCGATATCTTTGAAGTGTGTGTATTTTGTAGTGTTCGCTTTGAAATGAAGTTTATACTTTCAATAACTTTGATGTTTGTAGTTTGTAGTGTGCACTACACTTCAAAACATGCGAAGTGTGCACTTCAATGTAATGTAGTACTACATTGTAGCAGTGAGTACAGAGCGGACCCATCTTTAATTTACATACCTGGATAATTATATGCACTAATCAATTTTATGGCTATGTTAAAATAGAAGACAAACTGAGAACGGCGTGGCAAAATTAGGCGTCGTATAAGACAAGATGTATCTTGTCACCTCTGTTATTCAACCTGTACTCAATGCCAATATATAATACTATATTTTTAAACATTGATTCCATTTTTTTGCATGTCATTAAATGTATAAGTAATAGTAAATACGATTTTAGCTAGTAAGTTGTTTTGTAATATAAATAAATATTTTGTGTGACGCGTATTTCAGTTAGCGTTGACAAAAACGGCGCTATATATGTAAATTATCCAATTATTTTTATTAAAAAAGATTCGTCAGTAGAGTGTTGCCTTTATTTCTTATTGGTTTAAAGATTTTATTCTGTATTCTGTCTGAGCCCGCTGCTAACCCTGATTTAAAAAGACAAATTGCATGTTCTACTTCACTTTTAGTGATGGATGTCATAATATGTCTCTCCATATCACTTTATGCGCTTCTATTATCATTGAAAAGTCCTGAGTTTTTATTCTTTCCATCTTTAAAGTTTTTTGGTCATATCGATCAAAAGTTTTCCATCTCGATCCAGTAGACGCCCTATGTCACTTTTACGAATAATTACATTAATTCTTTGATTTTCATATGCGCCATGCATTTTGTCAAAATAATCAAAATTTTAATTTAAAATATGAATTTTATTTTAACTTTATCTAACACAATCTGAGTTACTAATTGCTAACTATAGTTTCAAGAGGAGCAGTCCCTCTCATCATCAGGTATAGTTAACTAACTTGGTTAATTAAGTTAGTTAACTAACGTTTAGTTAGTTAACTAAATTAAATACAAAATTTATCAATCTATTCAGGTAGGGCAGGGAGCCGCGCGGTGGAGAGGGAGAATTTTGTAGGTAATTAACGGAAACAGCTATAGGATCGGAGAAGTGGGTTGAAACGTGATAAATAATTCATAAACATGTTTTCAGAATTTCGATTTTTTAGTATTTCAAAGATTTCCAAATTGTTAAATATCCATCCTTTATGAGGAACCTAGTGGAGTAGTTGTGATTTGTGACTGCCGAAAAAAATGATTAGTATTAATTATGTGATTTACAAATTCGGAGAAATTATTATTTTTTAGGCAACGTAGATGTTCTTTAATTTTTGAATTAAGTTTTCTCATAGTTGGCCCTAACATAACTTATTTTGTTTTTGAATATTATTATTTGTCTGAAATAAAGGTCTTATGTGAGAAGGGACACAACATGTAATTTTAGTAAAAATCGGATCATTGTATATAATTTTAAGCCAAACTATATTATCACTGGGGGTAATGTTTTAGTAAGTTGATACCTATAAACTAAAATATAAAACATCTAAAATATTTTGATTTATTTAGATTTATGATAATCATGGTCTTGCAGTGTCTTAAGCTGCTTTTGAAAATTTTACTGATTTTCCGGATTTTTTTTGAGGGTTTCGAGTGCACTTTCCCCAAGAAATGACAACCGACCACGAGACATCAGTCATTTGACAGCAATGCTGCCAAAATTACTGTGCTGCCAATGAAAATAAGTGTTTCAAATATAAATAAAATACTTAATAAAATAATAACTATTTAAAATTGTATGATCTATTCAGAAATGAAAAATAAACTTTATTTCTAAAAAATGAACATGGTACAACAAAGCAAGTCTACAACACTTTACAGGTAGATTCCTGATTGAAATACTAGTCGAAAATATCCTAATATCAATTGTTATGGATGATGATGAATGATTATTGTAGGCTGAGGCTTGGATCGATATTTTTCGATATTCCCATTGAAAGATATCGATCATGTCGGAAGCCGCAGACAGCACAGCCCTATACTGTTTTGGGAGAGTATTCTGGAAACATTCGCAAATGCTATAAATAGAGGGAGAGACACGACTTCTACTACTCTCCTCGTAGACTCCGTTCATCCAGTGTTTTATAATTAGTCTTAAGTTTTTATTAAAAAGGTATTGTTAAAAATCTGTGTATTCAAAATTAAATCTTGTAAGTATATTCCAAATTCTTATTTTTATTATCTGCTTCCCGAATTATACATATATATTCCAATGTTTAGATACCCTAGTATTTAAAGATTGGTGGTGACCCCTTAAATTAAAGTAAAGCCATTAGAAAACAAATACATCCTATCCTCCCGCTCCCCTGCCACATTATCAACTAGACAAACGATTGTTGCGCGGTATGATCGATAATCCTGAAATTATGCGGAGCATTGGTTTTGTATGACCTTTAGATTAGACATCGTCAGCATAGATTGTTTCATATTCCAATACGCCGATGGTTATGACTGTTGGAAGAGCTACCGCTATGCTGAACAATATCGCTTTGGGTATTGATATGTTCCATGCGTCTGAAGGGGTTTTCCGAAGCAGGATTCTCCTACACCTTGACCAGATTTTATGTTATTTTTAATTAATTGTATATTGTTATTTTGATATATATATATGCTTTTATAATATGTATGCCTTGAACTCTTAGTATGTAATGTACATATTATGAAATAAATAAATTGAAATTGAAATGCTGTTTGCGGCTGTAAAAAATATAAAAAAATACCATAACTCGGCAATGAAACGAAATATCGATGAACTTCAAAAGCATTTTCTATTCGTAATTTAGGCAGAAATCTACCCTTAAAGCATTGTGTACAAGTTTTACTACACCTCTTATGTCTTCTTCTTCTTTAACTTTATTTTTTGTGCAGGAGTTTCCTCTTGTGATGCTGAATTCCAGATTCTCCATTGCTTCGGAGGTCTCCTTGGTGGACGCAGTCCATCTGGTACGCCATGCAGGGCTATGTACGGTAATCTTGTACTCAATCTTTGTAAGTGTTGTTACCAGTATCGTTGATGCTGTTGGCCTCATCTGACAACATCTTGAACTTCCCGGATTGCTGTATTCCTCAGGTCATTACGCAGGGTCTTCTCAGCAATAGCACGCATAGTTCTCATTTCAGTTGTTCTTAGGATGCTCTTCATCATGACAAGGTCCGTTCTCGCTTCAATACCATATGTGAGGATTGGTCGCTTACAGGTCTTATTTATGCGTACCATACTTTTATATCTGTAACTAAAAAATCTGACGCGCTAGATTTTTTCTATTTTTGTGTTTAAATTCACCCCTACAAAACACATAGAGATCAGGAATTTTCATAAAATTTAGAAATGTTCAAAATTGTTAGCCAGTGTCATGTTTGTATTTATATAGAGTAATCACGAATAATATATCCATGCTAGCGTTAATCGTTCTTGGTAGGAGAGAGAAATAGCCTGAATTGGGATTGCAAGCCTCTGTGTGATGTAGTTTTGGTGATTTCATTAAGCGGTCAGGGATATCCCAATAATAAGAATTTCGTTGTCTGTCTGTCCGTTACTTTATGTATTATTTTATTTTATTTAATGATTATTCTTTTTTTTAAATATTAGTATTATTATTATTTTATATTCTCTGCACAAATCTCCACAGTTTGATAGATCTGACTCAAATTTTGAATACTTATTTTAAGGACCTCACCAAACATATTTTTGTACATCATTTTTGATGGGTTACAACTAGTTTGAGTATATTTATTTAATTATTTACGGGGTATGGGTTTGTTGATAACCATTTGGCAGTGTGGATTGGATTAGTCATTTTCATTATTTTTCTTTGCATGACACTGTAATTGTGTGCTTTTGCTGGTATGTAAGGATGAAATGACTTACATGGTATATAAAAAAATACAAATCAATAAACTGTGCATAGTTTAATTCTTCAAAAAAATGTTACAAAGCCAGCCATCAAACATATTTTATTTATTATTTATAATGTTTATTTTAAGGCTTTAAGGCTGTCTAATAATTGAAATATATACACTCGTACATAAATGAAATGTTTCCGTATAAAGGTAGTAAGTACAGTTTTATTCCCATTCAATACAGATGCAACCAAAGTCTGATAGTGTCAACTACATTTGAGAAAGCGTAAAAGGCGTCCAGACCAACAAGCGATAGTCCTGTGATTGGCACTGCGCTCTGCGTGGCCTGATCGCAAGTGGTGGTCCAAGGATTGTCCTCAAAGTACACGTGCACAGAGATGACGCCGTACAGTTCGGCCCAGTCTGCGAAGCAGGCGTTGGCCAGGGGAATCGTCGTCTGGACAACCTGACGGTTGACGTTATCGTACCAGTTTCTGCCGGGAGGTGTGGTCTTGCCAAAGACCTGCCAGCCGATTCCGTTAATGTTCCCGCCTTTGGTCATTACGAAGAAGGGTTGGAAGGTTTCGCAGCTGGTTGTGGGGCTCATATCGTAAAAGTAGTGAGTTCCTAGAGTAAAATTTTTATATATATTTTTAGTTGAATTAGTTCAGACGCCATCGCTGGCGACTCTATTGGCATAAACGCTGGCCATAAATGCCAAAAATTCATGGACATATAATATAACTTATTATCAAGGGCGTGCAGTGAGAAAAAGAATAAAGATTTTTAAATTTTTTTAAAAATTTAATATAATTTAATACAAAATTAAATAATACAAATTTAATTCAGAATATTTTCGAGTTTTTATGAATATTTTTTATTTTATTTATTTTATGAATATTCAGAATATTTTTTATTTTATGTCCAAATTTTTCAGAACAGAACTGGATTTTTTGTCACAGGGATATCATTAATCAATCAATGTATATATACATAGATGTCTCACAGAGACGAAACTGTATATTTTATGGGAAAGTAGGTATAGAAGTTTTTGGGTGTACATAGGGCTTAGGACCTATCGTACGGCTGGCTTAGGTGATCACTTTACACATATGCTACGTTCGTGCTATTTAATATAAAATTTTGAGTAATATTTTAATTATTGTGATTTTATGAATATTATAAGATAAACCTCTTATTTAGGTTTCTTTTCAAAATATATGCTTAGGAAAAAGTCATGCTTATTATTCTCACTGCACGCCTGCTTGTTATATTTCTCAACAACTTAATGTGAAATATTTAAGTAAATAAAATCTTTATGTGAAATACAAAAAATGAGGAACGATAAATGCGAATGTTTTATGAAGAGAAACCTATGCCATCACTTCGATTTCCGATTAATCCTACAGATCTGCAGTAAATGTCGGCAATAATATATAACACACACGCAAATATTTAAAACATAAAAATTAAATATACAAGTTATATTAGGATCAGAATATTACAGTAACGGGTATGCGGTAGTCTGCCATATGATATTTGTATGAATCTCATAATGACGAACGAGTTGTGAGTTGAATTTTGAATACTTATTTATATATAAATAAAAGCGATATACATTTTTCTGATGTTAATAAATTAATCATAACTAGGGTAGATTTAAAAAAAAAAAAAAAAAAAATAGACATACTTGTATGGTCTATTATGGCATTCTTTATAATCAGTCGTTGTAATATCATCCTTGCTTGTAAACAATTTATTTCTTCTTAAAACGTACCTAAGTAAATCGCTACTAACTACGTAATATGTAATTTTGTAAATAGTTATGCAACGTAAATACGTAATAATGGAATATATATGCATTTGTAAATAGGTACAACTATATAAAATTGGACTAACACTACATATAAAGGTAAAAAATGACGTTAATAATGGTCTTTTTAATGGATTCGCAGCTCAAAAAAAAGGTCATAAATTTTGAACAGCGAAAAGAGGAATGAAAAGATGCTTTATAAGAAGAGAAAAACAAAAATGCGGATAAAAGAACAGGCATGATTGATTAATATAATTGAATAATTAAATATTTAAGGATTATACTAAGATTAAGATGGGATGGGTATCATAAAACACGAAACCATGAATATCGAAATATTTCAAATTTTTTAAACTAGGTTTATCTAATTTTATAGGGATGTTTTGAGGTTTGATTCTCGATTTTACTGGAGTCACCAGCGTCAAAAAAAAGTTTTCTATCATCGCGGGGTTCAATGACGACGTACTGATTATTTTTTGCGCGGTCGCAGATTATATGCACTGCATGGAGGTATATTGCTATCTTTTACGCTAAGTTGTTAGTGTGTTATTGATGCAATATGAACTGAAGATATTCTTGGACTTTTTCTTATATTTTTTAATGGTGGACTGGAAGTGAGTATAGATAGCTATATACTAATATGATTCCTTTTAAATACGATAAATGCGAAAAACCCAGAAATCATCATTAGTTAATATCGCATCGCGGCGATAGGGCAGTCTCCTGATGACGCTGTGATATGACTACAACGAAACATCGAGAATCGAATCTGAGCACATCCATACGGTCTGTATAAAATATTTGTTATTTTAATACCTAAGTAATTAAAGAAAGAAAAAAAATTGCACTGAGTAGGTCGGTCAAATGCTTAATGTATGCAATCATTTTGAGTCATGTATAAAAATGGAAAAATTATGTAACCTACTAACCCATATTAGTAGTAAGTTTTTTTTGATGTATGCCGATTGTCCTTTTTGCTGTTAAGTTAGGTTAGGTTAGGTTAGTTAATGGACATTGAAATCAATAATCTAAACAAGAGTAAAGAATTTCACTGGCTCCGTTGCTGAATGTATTTAGACCAATCTGATCTGAAGAACTTTGTATGTAAGAAAGCAGGTTGACTACTAACCCATGTTTGGCAGACAGTTCTGTTTAGTGTACGGGGTGGTCGCGGTGATTGCGCTCTCCGCTGTCGGGATCTCGGTGTAAGTTGTTCCGTTCTTGAACCAAAGTCCGTCACCAAGAGTGGTGAAGGCGATTCTTCCGCCGTTCCCCAGGGTGGTAGGGTTGACCACCAAGAGGACTGATGTCCAAAAATCAACCCCGCCTATCGTCTTCTTTTCATAAATGGTGAAGTTCCCGAAGTCATATGGAATTCCTTTTCCATCGAAGTCTGATACTGGGAGCTACGGTTGTGACATTTCTGGTTTTAATATCTTTTTTAACATTTATGGAAGAATCTTTAGCCTAAGTACATAATCATAAATTTTAATAATGCGAATGCATTTTTCACAGTGAAGTAGAAATTTAAGAACATATAATTATTTGTGATATTTATAACAAATAAGATGTTTAAATTAGAACGACATATAAAAATTATCCATCTATTGAATAACTGTAAATTTTTTCGATTAAAAAATGGATCTAATAATAACAATATAATTGTACCTAGCGTATATACATACAAATAAACGAATAAAGAAAAAAATAAAGATGAAAAAGCAATTTTTGTGGGTGGAGGAGTAGAATTATTACAGTCGTATGAACATATTAGATGGACGAACTTGGAAAACTCTTCCACCAGCAAATCTCAGAAATGGATAACTGGTACCAGCAATCACGGAGTGCAAGAATGCAAAAACAGATGTCCCAGATACCAAAATGCAATGTATCTTAATGTGATGAATGTGATGAATGTGATAGATGTCTGATGAGATGGAGAATGTGACCATGTGAAAATTCATGTGGTCACACGATTGCCATTCCAGATTGTAGGCTTTTAGAAGGAAATACGTACTGCCACGAACGATTACGTTGGCAAACAATATATATTGAGTCCTAAATAAATGATTCCGGTCTTTGAATTGCAGTACCCGAAAATCCATAGCAGGGTAGAGAGAAACGCTACGATTGGCATTGCTGGTCAAAAACATCGCAGAATAGAAAAAACAAATACCATCATTTAGGCAAGTTTCTAAAAAAATTCTTCAAAAAAACGTTTCAAAAAACAGTGGGTAAAAACCATCTACATATTTAGAATTCAGCGTGAAAAATACTATTAAAATCATAATATATTCTATGGTCTGTTTGAAAAAAAAAAGTTTATTGTATTTTATAACTATATAAAGATTTCAACGAAATATGTCTTTCAGAATTTGCTAACTTATAATATGTAAAATAAAATAATAATATCATGAGATTCTTACAGCCAATTGCAAGCCGGCAATAAAGCCTTTGCCATCATACAGCGCGCAGACTCTCACGTCTGTTAGCGAAGGACAAGAGGTTACCAGTCTGAAATCATTGGTGGTTGTCACCGCGGACCATCCGTTAGCGGAGGCCTCCGTCAAGGTGTTGCTAAACTTCCAGAAGTAGTTGATGTCATTTAGGGCCCCGCTGAAGGCAAACTTCGACCGGATTTGAGTCCACGCAGCTGGATTTAGATGAAAAAACATTTTGAGTAATTTAATATTGTTTTCAATACATTGACCACTGTGGTGTACTCAGGCTATCTTTACGGGAGCAGTTAAAAATAGAGTGAGTATCAGCTCTTTCGCTCTTTCTTCAATTAGTTGGCGTGCAGACAGCACAGGTGCTCGTTTAGGGTCGGTAGACACATATTCAGGGTGTAACAGAGCTAGTCCACAATACTTAACAGTTTATATCGAGTACTCCTGTATTGATAACAAGTCGAATATGTTCAAGCAAATATGACCTAATGTTAATAGTTATGTAGATATGCAACATCATTGATTTTTTAAAAAAAAAATTCTGACCTATTTTTTGAAAAACGTTGAACTGTCATTACAGTAAAGTATATTGATTATAAAAAATTCATTCGCTTCAAGTCAAATAAAATGATAAAAACCTTGCAGAAATTTAAAATTTACTTTTTGGGCTGCTGGCCAAAGTACCTCTGATTTTTTTGGTGAACGTTTTGATTGCATGGTTTTTCATTAGCACTGATGATAAACCTTCCGATCGACCAAAAACGTTCGAGACACATGACAGAATAGCACTGAGCACTCGAAACACATGAATAAAAAAAATGGTTTGGGTAACTACGATAAACGAATGCCTTCAATATATCGGGCCCTGTCTGGATCCCTCGGGAAGTCCTGATGTTAATTGTTAATAAAATGTATAAATCTTTTGAAAAACATATATTTCTCAAAACCGACTAATTGTACGTTACAAATCAAAAAAATTTATAATTTTTCAATTTTAAAAGATAAAAACTTACACGTGTCGGCTTTGACTGCTCCTAAGACAGCTACGAAGAGGATGAGCAGTTTCATGGTAAATTTTCAAGGGGTTTTCTGAAGAAAATAATAAGTGTTATATTACACCATACATGATTATTGCGAAGGGCTACTCATAATGAAATAAATTTTATAAACTAATATTTAAAACAGGCAGGCCGTCACCGTGCCTGCGCGAGCGTGACAGCAACATAATAGTGCGCGAGCGACAAAGATACGTAGCATAGGGTCAATGTACGAAATTCTCTCTGCTCGGCGACCGGGCTTTAGCTGAAGGCACCGGAACCACCAAGGTACGTAAGGTGACGTCATTGTATGCTGCCTACGCACCTGATGCCCAGACCAACAATTAGAATACTTCCTTTCCATATTATAATTTCATGCACATCTTCTTATTTTTATATAAAAAGTATTAAAAAATTAATATTTCCGCTGCAATGAAATATTGACATCTTGAAGATGGCTTGACATTTTTCATAGAAACTTTACGCGTGCATAAATAAGTTAGTTCTGTCTAATTAAAAGACATTATAGATGTCTCATGGGAAAAAGGTACATGGCTGGCTCAAGTGATCATTTTACACAATGTAACGTTCACGACTCCACCCAAGATGCTCCACGTATCTAACAAATTTCTGAACCACCATGTTTTTAATTTTTATAACCACTTTGCTATCGCCATCTACCTATCTGTGGTATTTATTTGAAAATTTGTCGTTCCTTTGAAACAGTGTATAGGTGTTGCCGCTGGTAAACGATTTTTCTATATTATTTTTTTGATCAGAGTATGTAGCAATATTTTTTTTATCTATATCGTATTTCTATGTAATCGGTGAACGTTATATTGTGTAAAGTGATCACTGAAACTAGCCATATGTTAGGTCGTAAGCCCTATGAGATTACATTCCTATATTTCTATATAAATAGCTTCGTCTCTGTGAGATATTAATAATATATCTTATCAATGATGACCCTTTCATCTCCCAACCAATATTTGCCATCTTCTTGCTATGAACTCACCTAATCTGATAGCGATTATATCAAAATTCTTGTTAGTAAATGACATAAATATATAATTAATCATTCCCTTTCTTAGCAACATCTCATATATAACTTGTAAAATGGCACAAATCGCTCTTTAAGGGCGGATTGCCTAATTTTAAGAAGAAGAAGCTGACCCTCCTGGAGATAAAATCCAGGCATTGTGTTCCTAAATGTTTAATCGTACTCAAAATATCCCATATCTATTTTTTCAAACTCATAACGATAACAATTTTGATATTATAAAAAATATCATTATCCTGAGAATCGAGAGAGAAGTCTACAAAGCCTAACCCTTTTAGAATTTTTGAACTAAAATAAATATTATACTACACACACAATTTGGGTGTAGTGCAACAAGGCGCAGTATATTTCATCGATAGGTGAAAATAATAATTGATAACTTGGATTGCACATCAAATGCGAAAAAAGTCCGTTAAAATGTGTAGGGAAAATATTAATGGACAATTTCCATAAAATTATTTTTGTAAAAATTTGTCAAATCGCGGAAGCACTGTTTGTTTGGACGGAGCTGTGAAAATGTTGTATTAAATAACAAAATTATAGAAATGCTAAATATACACATCAATTGAAAAACACTAACTATGTCAAAAAACGTTAATCGATTATAACTACTAGAATGTGGGGATTGTTAAAGATCTTTTCATATAAGCTTTCAATTGAGTTAGTGTGGGTACAGTGCGTAATACGCGCGTTGTTTCGTTGCGTTAAGTTAACGAATACGAGAGAGGCGTGTCCGTAAACTTAATATAACTTAATAAACTTAATTGCAAGATTATATGAAAAGACCTATATATGGTATGTAAAGGTTAAACAGGAGAATCAATAGAAAATTGATTTGAAGAACATAAAAGAGCCTCGATAATAATACATTTTTTAAAATTTATACGCTTCAACAGGCCAAGAAGCCCAATTACAGAAGCGACATCACAAAAGAACCAGACTTGAGTAAATCGCATAGATTAATTGCGACCTCCGGGAATCGATCCCGGATGCCTCGGTGTGAGAAGACAGTGTCATGCCCACTGGACTACCAGAGCCGCCATTTTCAGAACATGTTAACCATGTCATAGAAAACAACCACATAAATATGCATGTCCTACAAAAACAGAAATATAGACTAAAATAAAATAATTAAAAAACGTTTGAAATTCATAAAAAATTAAACACAATAAAATATACTGTTGTATTTTGCTATAACTTTGTGGTTATTCATTATGAATATAATTAAAATAATTAACTTTGTTAACACCACTAAAATTTACTTAGTAAAACCAACCGGTTTTGGAAACGACGTTCCTTCGTCAAGGTATACTTAATACTATTAAGTATACCCTGTTCCTTCGTTCCCGTTCCTTCATCAGGGTATTAAGTATACCCTGACGAAAGAACGTCGTTTCCGAAACCGGTTGGTTTTACCAAATAAATTTTAGTGGTGTTAACAAAGTTAATTAGTTTAATTATATTCACAATAAAATATCTTTAATAATCAAATATGCACAACCCTTCACTCTCCCCCACCACTTAGATGCCTTCTCCATTTCCGTTAAGGTGCTGGTACATATGCTTATTTAGTGGCACATGAGCATGCGCAGTATCGACCTTCTTTAGGCCTTGCTTATTAGTGGCGTGTGTGTACGCACATTGCTAGTAATGAGCATGCCACTAGCCATACAACCGCCGGTTGATTTATGAGCATGCCACTAAGTGGCATGCCACTAATAAGCATGTGTATCTGTACCTTTAGACCCACAACTCATGCACCTGACATTCCCACATATTTCGGTCTACGCTCACTTGAAGAAGGAAAAGTACATATATTAGTGATATCCCGAAACTCTTAAATAAAAGTAGTGACAAAAAATAACAACAGGCCCACAGAGAGAAACAATTTTCTTCAGTTCCCTAATTCATTAATTGATAAAATATTAGGTGTACCCATAAGTAATCAGCAAAAAAAAGAATTTAACTACCTTTAATTTTATTTTTAATCGATTATATAATCTCCATCGTTATCTACCTTTACCTTTTGCCATCTTGTTGGTAGACTTTTAATTCCCCTTTTATAAAATTCAGTACCCTTTGAAAAAAATATGCTTCTAGGTGTTTTTAAAGTGTCATTATCAAACCCTACCGGGCGCCCACTTCGATCGCTATCAGACAAGTCAAAATCACCTTCGGAAAATTTTCGAAACCAACGTTGGCACTTATTTACTTTCAATACGTCTCCATACACATCACAAATTTTCTTTGTTGCAACCGTTGCATTAAAACCTGATCGAAAATAAAACAGCACGCAATGACGTAAATGTTCTTCAGTTAGTTGATTGTCCGCCATTTTACAACAGAGTAATAATTTTTTTTAAATTTAATTATCACAAGTCACAAGACCACGGATTGTAATATTGCGTATAAAACACGTCTTTACATGTTCACTTTACTGAGGTAGACTGAAGTAAACATTCCACACTAAAAATAAATGATTACTTATGGGTACACCTATTAATTAAGTTTGTGTCACTTTATAATATCCGTATTTCAAATATATGGAACCTGATGAATATATTTTAATATATATAATATATATTTAATATTATCTTTCCTTATAAAAAAATGTGAATTTGGTTCACTTTTCCAGAAGATCGCCTTAATTAGTAGGATAACTAATGTCTGATGGTTTTTACTGGTTTATTTTTGTAATAAATTAATTTCTTAAAATTTTTTTGAGAATGACAAAAATAATAGAGGCGGCATTCTAAATTAACTAAGGTACAGCACTTTACCTAGTGACGTCACTTCACTGACGACCAGTGATAAGTGTAGTGATGATGTCGTACCAGGTTTGCTCCTAACAAATAGTTAACTTATTATAATGTTTTTCACTTCATTTCTGGGGGTCTTCTTTGCACTGGTAAAGCGACTGATTGAAGATTCAACTATGAACTGTTAAATTTCTGAATAATATCTTAATATATGTACGTGAGTATTTCCTTATAAATTTTCCTGATATTTAAAACATTTGGAATAACGAATCAAAGTTCGATGTTTCTGTGCTGTGTGCTTCAAAAAAATTTCGGTTTACTCAGTATTAATTTTTTGTTATTGTAATTAAGTTTTTATTTAAAATTATGACGAATAGGAAAGTTTTAGATGACCAATAGCTTCATCTTCATCAAAGTTTTTTTTTCTGCCCAATCTAATGGAATGATTTGTATTCTATCTACGATATTCCACCAAATTGAAGTAAATATAATTTATATCTTTCATTCATAAGCATTTTCAATAAGGGTAATAAATGAAAAAAAAAACATGTATAATTTTGTGGTTTATATTTTCAAATGTGTATGTATTTAAAACTAGAGATAAATAGCGACGCGGTGATTCTGTGCGACCAGCAACAATAAACTAACAGACGTGCGAATATTCTAGAAAGACGAGTGTAAAGTACAACGACATTAGAGTGATTAGTGACGTTTAGTGTGAAATTGCGTGAACTAAAGAATAGTGCTCCAATTGAATTAGTGTCCAGTGATAAATTAAAACTTTTTTTAATATCAAGTCTTTGATTCGTCTCACATAGCCACGATTCCGTGACAATATGAATACCTATAAATTTTGAACTAGTCATCAAAAATCAATATATGAAGTTGGTGAACACCAAGATTATGAAATATTTTTAGGTTTTTGGCGTTTAAGCCACGTATTCACTAGGGGATAAATTGTCCCTCAACATCACGCGCGGCATAGAGTCTACGTGACGCTGCAACGTCGCGCACTGTTCCGCGATGTCGCGCGCAACATAGCGCGGCATTTCTACGTGCCGCGGCAACGTTGCCATGCGCACGGTACCCGAGCGAGCGCACGGGGACATCGTACCGCGCGTCAGTATCACGTGGTACAATCTGTGATGAATGTGCTACAGTTACATATGCTATACGATGTGATATAAAACAACGTTCCGTAATATTGTGTCTTGCTGGGCTATGGAAGATCCGATAAATTAATAATAAATTTTCAAAATCAATTGTTGCCATTCGAATGAAATTGACAAATGATCCGTCAAACATTCGAAGATCGCATAGAATATCCATCCATCTCTTCCTTTGCAGTAAATAATTTCGCACCCGCCACCTTTTTCTGCTCTTACGTTTCGATAAACTCGTTAGAATAAATAGATCAGATCAGCACTCATCATCATTACGCTTTTGGGCGACATTTCCGCGACAAGTGATATATGAGTCCCGATGTGTACACGTCAAATGACCGTGTTATTGTCCCCGAAACTTGAGCGTAGATGTTGATGAGACGGGCTGGTTACGTAATTAGAATGGACGACGACAACCCTGTAAAATGCCTCACACCCTCTACACTACAAAGACGAAGAAGACCAGGAAGGCTCAAACTGCGATGGATGAACTCTGTCAGCGCTGATATAACCACATTACAAACAAAAAACTGGAAGACGGAAGCAATGGATAGATAAAAAACTAACCCATAAATATAATTTCATTTCGTGTTTTGTTATTCCTTACTTCGAACGATAAAAGAATCGGTGGGTTCCAGCCAGGATCCGGGAAGAGATTTGAGAGTCGTGTAGGCATTGATCAATCTCTTTTCCCGGGACTGGAACGAACAAATAACTTTGAGTAAAACCTGCTAGATGGCTCCTGGGCTTCCGCTCAAAGGTCATGGGCTCGATTCAAGCCAGGGAGATTTAAATTTTTTATTTAATAACCGAGTTGATGGATATTTTTTTGAACCAGGAAAATGTATTCTGTACTAGGGTTATACTTTAAATTATTGTATGAAGCATGTGAACATTTAGCTAACAAAATAGTGATGTGATAAACAAAACAAATCTTAACGCAATGGCAATTGTTTACCGCTAGATAAAACAAGTACGTCAATTGAACGTAATTATGTAGAAAAAAGACAGTCAACAATTATATAAACACAGATATTGTTTTTGACGACTGCAGTGAGGTCAATTCTTTATTCTACAAAAACAGAGAGATCGGCTGTTTTTGCAGATTATAGAAATTTTTCATATAAGAAATCATGATAATTGTCTTTTGAAAATTATGGTGAACGTAAAAGATCTACTTTAAAATGTATAAAAAATTGCATACCATGTAAAATTATCAAAATATCTCAAATTTATCTGCGAAATTTGGTACCTGTATATTATTTAAATTTTTTAAGCAAAAATATTATTTTTTAAAATATAAAGGTATCTTTGCCAACTGCGAAATCTATGTTTAATTATAAATATTTCATAGGATGGACGATAGATGTCACAGTCCCTTCTTAACACAGTCCCCTTCAAATATTTGAAAGAATACTAATTTAGAAAATAATATATACAACATTTAATAATTTGATGTGTTTATTCTTACAGTGGAATTGTGAACGTTGCATTGTGTAAAGTGATCACATAAGCCAGCCTTCCATAAATGTTTCTCATATAAATAGCTTAATCTTTGCGAGACTTCTATAATTTATCTT
This sequence comes from Agrypnia vestita, assembly GCA_016648135.1. NCBI lineage: Eukaryota > Metazoa > Arthropoda > Insecta > Trichoptera > Phryganeidae > Agrypnia > Agrypnia vestita. The sequence continues at coordinate 77,961 of JADDOH010003098.1, forward strand.
AATAAAAATAGTCAAGTTGAAAGATTTCATTATTTATTCATTATTATATTTTTGAGTTTTCTTTAATAACTGTAACACCACTGATCAAAAATTGTGTATATAGAAATAATCTGTCTATTTTGATGGGAAATTTACATCTTATAAAATATTTTTTCATATTAAAAATTAAAGCGTTTTCTCGTTTTGTAGAGCGCATTTTTAAGTTTTGTATAAAAATGTATTATTAAACTATTCATACATTACCTATATTTTATAAGACACGATGCATGTTAGTGTATTAAGACTATAGCTATCGCAATCACACTAATACAGGCATGAATTTCTTGTATAAATATTGGATGAATTAGAATTGAAAAATCGATAACTAAGTAAAAATAAAATTAATCAAGATACGAGTACAGATATTATATATGTCCCATAGAGACGAAGTCATTTAAATATATTTTTTAAATATAAAAACGTAGGCAGAAAAATCAGATTTTGATATTCACAGGGCTAATGACCTATCGTACGGTTGGCTTAAGTCATCACTTTATACAATGTAACGTTCACAATTCCACACATGAGAGACTACCACATCTTTCAAATTTTTGGAAGTTGTATATATCTTAACTTTACATACCTTGTTCCATACATGAGTTGTGTTTTAATTAGCGCCCTCTGTGATTTGAAAATTTATCATTCCTATAAACTAGTACAGATGTCGCCGTTGGCGTAATATATCTTTTTTTTATTCTTACGAATTATTAACATTTCACTAGAATACGCCTGAAAATTATTAAAATTATAATTAACTTCTTTTTAGACCAGTATTTATATATTGAGAATATTTTAAGTATGTTCAAATCTTTGAATATCACAATACTGGATTTTATCCCCAAGATCCGAGTATATATTTAAATGTCTCATAGAGAAAAAAAATGGCTTCGTCTCTTAGAGATATCTATAATATACATCTTGATTAATGATGTCTCCCTAGGAATAAAATGCAGTAGTGCTCTTGAAAATTTTGAATAAACTCAAATTATTCTGAAAAGTAAAATTACTAGAATTCTTTTTACAGAAACGTTATAAGTGCTGTGTTGATAAATTAAAATATTATCTTTTTTCCAAAGAAAGTAGAAACTTTGTGGCTTGATATAATAATAAAAATAAAAATATGTCATTTCAATGCAATTTTTTTGATACAGTATACAATATTTACCAGTTTCGGTGCATTACTATAAATATCGAAGTCAAAAATAGATAGTTTAGAAAGAACGGAGATTACGAAATTTTATGCGGAGATTTAGATAGTAAATACATCGGTCAAACTCTAGAAATCTCAACATTAGACTAAAAGAGCATCGTCGTTGTCTGATAAACTAATAACTATTTTGTATTCGTAAACCATTTCATTGATAATAATCATAATTTTCATTTATGAGTTATCAAAATTCACCATCCCGTCACTTGTAAGGCCAATAAAATGAATTATTTTTAAAGTTTAGAAATTAAAAGAAATTTGAACATTGGTATTAATTTGCATGACAATATTTCTTTCACTAACTCTTCTGCTATCAATATTCCCGTTACATCTTTACACCTGTAACTCTACCTCGTCGTTTAAAATATCTAAACATTTTGCTTGAAAAGTTTAGTTATTGTACATTTTGTTGTGTAAAAATAAGTAACAAATGTACTTTTATTAAACCCAGTTTTCACAAGCAAATAAAACGCGCATTAAATGGTGTTTAAAGTCAAAAGTCAACCACTTTGTGTAACCTAATAATTACAATACACGTAATGTTGTGATGGTAGCTACAAATGCGCGCTCGCGAGACAGATGGTATTTTTTAATTGCCTTAAAATATGCGTCTTTTGAATGTGCTGTATATGCAAGCTTTTACTATGATACTTGGCTTAAATTATCTGAGAATACTTAGATACTCACATCATCCGCTGACCTTACCCAATAGAATATTATAATTTGTTGGGGCAATGTACGCATAGCCTCAGCAGTCCATAGTCCAATGATTTCCATTGTCTGGATTTGCTGGAGGACAGTGTACTACCCCAATATCCATTGTTAAATTGTAACTGCGGGGTACTGTCCGCAAAGCGTAAGCAGACCAAGGTCCAATTGTTTCCATTACTTGGATTTGTTGACCTAAGAACTTCCAGTTGGTAATCAAACATACAAAATCCATCGGTCAGCGATAAGGTTCCCGACTGGAAGGGATACGAACAAAGAGTTAGATACAAATTGTATTCCTCGACATCGCATCACTAACTAAGTATATGATACCTTTCTGGGGAACCGGAAACAAAACTAACCTAAACAGACTCCAACGACAGCAAAACAAAATATTAAAAATGGTCTATGATCTGAAATACCGGACACCAACTGAAACTGTATACCGTATAACGCAACAATTAAACATCGAAAGCATTACAAAAATCGAAACACTTAAAATCATTCACAAACTAGCAATTGGCGAAATACAAGACGAAGACATAAAATTAGACAAAATACACGAAAAACACCAACACAACACTAGAATGGCTCAAAAATATCACATAACACATGCCAAAATAAAAACAGGACAATCCCGACTAATTTGCAATGGACTAAAACTGTACAATGATCTGCCACAACAGACCAAACAACTGATCACTGACAAATTCAAAACAGATGTGACAAAAATATTAAAACTCGGCCAAATATAAAAAAATTCCTTTGTATCTAAATTATATTATTATATTTTCTTATATTTAAATCATGTAAATGTTACCCATAAACCTCTTAGGTTTCCATTACTTTTTAAATAAAAAAAATAAAAAAAACTCGGACAATCGATAGTCAACCAGTCAGTCTAGTGCTGCTTCTTTACTTGTACTTCGCTGGATACCCGAGCTCAACTCTGGGAGAAATAAACATCAACAACATGATCAAGCGTCCTTTCATTCCACGTCCTGACGTAAATTTTTGTATCTTTTGATTACTTTGATGTGTGTGCAAAAATATATTTTATATTTAATAATTATAAAATAATACGAATAAACTGTTTGATTTTAGAGAAATTTATTTTAATATCTTGAATGAGCGTGGAACTCTTTGCCCTCCCTGATAAGAAGCACGGATTCAGAGACTTTATTTAAGAAAAGACTTAAAACGCACTTGTTTACAAAATCTTTCCCAGAACCTTTTTAATATTGTTGTTTTTAACGTTGTTTTTTTTACTATTTTATGTTTTGAACTGTTTTTCTTTCTCTTTTCTTTTTCATTTTATTTTTCATTTTGTGATTCTATCATTTTGTATGTAAGAGTTTTTTGTGTGTAAAGCGCCCTTGAGGTGAAATTTTATTTGTTACTATATAAATAATCCAATATTATTATTATTATTATTATTTATTTTATTTTGAAAAAAACTATTTTCGTGATCACGAAATTCAAACAAAACATTCGCATCTTTAAAAATTACAAAGTTAACACCTTCACCATTAACAACAACTATAATATGATCATAAATGTCGAGGAGAAAATAATTTGTTCGGGACCTAGTAAAAAGTTAATAATACAATTTATTACAATTAATTTTTTTTAATCATTTGTATCTTCCAGATTGATACCTTAATAGTTTCATTTAAAGAAACTTAAAATTAATCCAAAAAGACGTAGTCTTCCATCGCCGTAGTAAATCTTGAACATATAGTAAACCAAAGCACTGCGGCATAGTAAATTAGTTCTCAAACTCATTAGCGCTATAGTTTAAGACAAACAGATTGCTCTTGTATATTGGTGGCTTTTGAAAATAATTTATGGCACTTGAAAACCAATTTGTTCAGACAATTAATTATGTAATTATGTAACAAGTAATTAATTAAGTATGTATGTTTATTTATTTTCTTAACATAGAATATGTTTAATGACTGGCATCCCGTGGAAAACTGCAAAGCGCATACGTGAGATTTGGAGTTGCGAGAATATTAAATAAACATAGATTTAAATTTAAGTAAATTTTGTATTGCTAAATTTTTTACAGTATGAGAGTATGGACAGAAAGAGAGCTACCAAGCACATATGTGGTGTATAAAAGCAAAGGTAGCAATATCCAAAAAAAATTTAATGCAGTTATCGAGGATAACTAATTTATAATGTACTGAATTCCAGATTTTATAGGAAATATAGCCGACAAATCTAGCATCATTTTGGAGGGGATAGATACATAAAATCTAGAATTCAGTACATTATAACTTAGTAATCTTCGGCGACTGCATTCAAAATATTTTTTTAATTTTTTGCTGCATTTGTTTTTATACCCCACATATAATACTATGTCTATGATATAAAAGCAAAGTTAGCAATATGAAAAAAAATGAGTGCATTCATCGGGGACTACTTATTAAGAATGTACTGATTTCGAGATTTTAAAGAAAATATAGCCTCTATTTTTCTACTTACTTATTAACTTACCATCACGCCGTTTCCCCGTGCGGGTAGACAGAGAGGATAGAGCGCCACACTCTTCTGTCCTGAAATACAACTCTCGCCTCATCCACATTCATACATCTTCGCAATTTGTCTATATTCCATATAAATGTGATTTTGAAAGGGGTAAATACATAAAATCTAGAATTCAGTGCATTCTAAATTAATAATACTCGGTGACTGCTTTCGAAACATTTTTATTAATTTTTTGAATATTTCTGCATTTGCTTTTATACTCTTCCTATAATACGCTGTGTCCGATATGTGTAACCAATTTTCAAAATGAAATTTCTTTGGCAACACTGATTTCATACGATCTTTTAGGCCATCGTCACGTGGATTTGAGACGGAAATTATATAATTTCCGAAAATGAAAAATATATTATAAATGTTTTACAGAATGACTAATATCGTTATAAAATTCACGTTACTAAACCCTAGTGACATTGTAAAATATTTCATCGGTCACCATGTCGCGTGTGAACAAGAATGGGCCTTGAGAGAACCTTGAAAACAATTGAATATCCCTCACATTTGCTATCGTTCATTTGGTAATAATCCACTGTTTTTGAATTAAATTATTAAGTAATTAAAAAAATATATTTATAAGAAGTGCATATATGTTTTTGTATTTATCAATAATTTCATTCATTTTTGTAAACGTATTCTAGTTTCACTTCAATAACTGGGTACACAACTGGTAACAACTGGCACACTCAATTTTATTAAAGTCGCGAGACAACACAGAGGTTCATGATGGTGCATTTATAAATATTAAGGTCATGAGATGCTAGAAATAAAAGGAACTGCATTTAATCAAAGATTTTTTCACACTGTGAACGTTTTGAATTTTTGTAAACACCTGGGAGGAACTACTAACTACACATGGATATACCATTTTGTATAAATGCGCAGGCGATACGCGCGCTGTAAGAATCCAATTTTAATAGCTGGTGAAGACTACAGAAGTCATAAAAACCGCGCCAATTGAGTATATTCAGCAAATGCGGGGAAATATTGATGACCAGCAATTAAAATATCAGAGTGAAAGAGGTGTTCTTGTAGAAAATAAGTGCGATAGAGAAGAAATGCATTAGTGCTCGCCATAGAGTAAATATTTTAGAAGACGAATGTAAAGTGTTCCATACACAAGAAACTACTTAGCAGAGCTCCAGGTAAAATTGTGTGCAGTGAAATTTTGTAACCAATAAAAGTAAATTGATTTTGAATGTTTAATTTCGTCTTCCACCGGCGCAAACCAGTGAAAATAATAACAAGATTCGAAGATTGTATTACGATCATTTGACATATTAAGGTATTGAAACGAACTAATATTTTATACGAATATGTGTTGAGATTCGATTCTCGACATTTCGCAGGAGTGAGCAATACACCTCCACTCAGTACATACAATTTGCGACCGCGCAAGAAATAATCAGTACGTCCTTAACCCCAACTCAATACATCCATGTGATTCGTATAAAATATACGCTTGTTTCAGTACCCAAATAGTACACTTAAAAATATGGCTTGTTTCTTTATAAGGGTAGTATATACACTTTCATTTTCCATTTAATACAGATGCAACCAAAGTCTGAGAGTGTCAACTACATCTGAGAGAGAGTAAACAGCATCCAGACCGATCTTCAGTACTCCTGTGATGGGCACCGCACTCTCCGTGGCCTGGTCACATGTGTTGGTCCAAGGGTCGTCCACAAAGTACATGTGTACAGAGATGACGCCGTACAAGTCAGTCCAGTCTGCAAGGCAGGCGTTGGCCAGAGGAACCGTAGCCTGGACGGCCTGACGGTTGATGGAGTCGTACCAGTTCCTGCCCGGAGGTGTGGTCTTTCCGAAGAACTGCCAGCCGATCCCGTTAATGTTTCCCCTCTTGGTCATCAAGAAGAATGGTTGGAAGTTTTCGCAGCTGGTGGTGGGGTAGGTATTGTAATAGTAGTGAGTTCCTAGGGTTGAAATATTTTGTTACGTTTTAGGTTGAATTAAATATACAAATTATTTTAAGATATGAATATTGTGTGTAATGAGTACGCTGGGGTCCGCCATATATATTTTAAACGTCACCATGGCTTTTCAACCTGTATATGGATAATTGTATGAAAGAACTGAAGGATCTAGAAGTTGGAGCGAAAATGGACGGACTCACCATATCCTGTCTGCTATACGCAGACGATGCAGTATTAGTGGCTAACAGTGAAGCTGATCTGCAGTGCTTGGTATCCAGGATGTCCGATGTATGCATGCAGAGTGAACTTTTGATGAATGTCAGCAAATCGAAAGTGATGGTATTCGAGAGAGACGAAAGAGTGACTAAGTGTGATGTAATTATAAACAACGAATGCTTAGAACAAGTGAACGAGTTTGTGTATTTGGGAAGTATGTTTAGTAGAGGCGGCAAGGCTGAGAATGATATCGAAAGGAGAGTAACTGCGGGAAACAAAGTTAATGGTGCACTAAATGCAATTATGGCCAATAAGAATCTGTCAAAAGAAGCAAGACTAGCGGTACATAATGGCGTTCTAGTGCCAACCCTTATGTATGGAAGTGAAGCCTGGAATTGGCAAAAGAGGAATGAAAGTAGACTGAATGCGGTGGAAATGCGGTCACTAAGACGCTTGTGTAGAAAATCTTTGGTCGATAGAGTGAGGAATGAACAAATTAGAAGTGAATGCAATGCTGGCTGTAGTGTGGTAGATAGAATAAAGAAAGGAGTGCTGAGATGGTTTGGTCATGTGGAACATATGAACGAGGAAAGGATGGGTTTAAGAAATATATGAGGCGAATGTTGAAGGCAACAGGAATAGAGGGCGTCCGCGAAAGACCTGGCACGTTCAGGTACAACAAGTCCTTGAGAATGGCCCTGTTAAAAGCCGCAACAATCGTAGAACGTGTATGAGAAGATGTATGAATGTGGCCGAAGCAAAAGTGGTGTGCCAGGATAGAAGAATGTGGCGTTCAATCCTCTCTGCCTACCCCTGCAGGGAAACGGCGTGATGGTTAGTTAGTTAGTTAGTTAGTTAAAAACGAGTTTTGGTTGGAAAAATGATAAAGTGATTTTTTGCTCTGTGTCTACACGAATAAATGCAATACTTTTTTAAGGTAAATAAATCACAACTAGGTGAAATGGCATAATTTTCGAACCAGGTACTTATTCAGTAAAAAGATAGGTGTCGCTGCTATTTAGTTTTGATAAATAAAACATTAAAAACCCCTGAAAATGACATTTCCACTCTGAAAGAGTGTTTTCTTGACCCAAATAGCTCTAATCTGTGATTTTCTTCTTTTGTTTTCGAGAAAGACAGTACACAGATTCGAAAATAACTCATTTACTGCATGTTTCATTATACATTAGTAAGTAGTTTTTATGTTGTAGCGGTATACGAATCAAACAAAGTACATATTCTATACACAATTCTTTTCTTAAATTTTTTTATGTTTAGCATTTTTGTATAAAATGTGTTGGAAATTTTTACTTATGCATTTGATAAATATGCAAGTGTTAATGAAAAACACACCTTGAAACGGAGTGTTTTCATATGCGGGATATAAAAGCAAAGGCGACAATATCAAAAATATAAATTAATGCAGTCATTGAGGATTACTAATTTTAATGTAATGAATTAGAGGTTTTATAGGAAACACAGTCTATAAATTATGAGAAACATGATTTTAGAAGGTATAAATACATAAAATCTAGAATTCAGTTCATTTTAAATAAATAATCCTCGGTGACTGCATGCAAAACATTTTTTTTATTTTTTGGATAATGTTGCCTTTGCTTTTATACCCCACATTTATAGAATTATATATTTTTCAGCCGCGAGATAAGACTGTTAAAACAGCGACCATCGTCTAACGTATCATATTGACTTGGTAGCATTAGTAACGGACATACTTACATAGATAATAACGTCTCGTAACCTAACCTTAACAAGAGTAACGTACAGTGTTAGTTAAATTAGTATAAACCACTACCAGATTTTAGGTCTACCGGTTTCGAGACGTACCCGTTTCTTCGTCAGAAACAACACTACACTACTACGTTCACAACACTATACACCACAACCATAGTATTGTTTAACTTTCACCAATATTTATCACATGCGTGTTAATTTTGTCAAAAACAAGCATGCACTAACTTGCCTACAGAACGATCAGGAATCTACGAGTACCTCTAATATTTCGAATACCTCTAATAAATAACCAAATAAATTTTCCATACAGCCCTTTATTCAATTTAACTTTCACAAAAGATTTGGTAACACCCACTTTAGACCCCGCTCCCTCTCACTCTTTCTCCCTCGTAGATTCCTGATCGTTCTGTAGGCAAGTTAGTGCATGCTTGTCTTTGACAATAAATATTGGTGAAAGATTAACAATACTATGGTTGTGGTGTGTAGCGTTTGTGAACATAGTAGTGTAGTGTTGGTCCTGCCGAAGAAACGGGTACGTCTCGAAACCGGTAGACCCGTAATCTGGTAGAGGTTTATACTAATTTAATTAACACTTTGTCCAACCACAAAACGAGGTACGAATTTCGCATTCTCGTTGCCGAATGACTTTAGACGAATCAAGTTACAAAAAAATTTCGCTTCGTGTGCGAGGACGCTAAAAGCATGTTGACTACTAACCCATGTTTGGCAGGCAGTTCTGTTTATTTATACGACTTCCCGTAGTGTCTATGAACAAGACACGACGGGAAGTCGCGCTAAATAGCAAGCCAAGCCCGGTTCTTTGTTGTGACAAGCATTGCTTCGGCTCTGTCTGTGTAATATAACTTGTTTTGATTTTTGATGTATGATTTCGCAACTGTTAAGAATGAAATATTGAGAATACAAAAAGTATACGTATAAGTACCTTTTACCTTAGAGGTCGGTAGTGTGTCATAATAATATAAACTGACGATATCCTTGGACTTTTTATTATGTATTTGAGTGGAAACGAGTATAGTTCACCATATACTATGATTACTTTTAAAAATAAAACAAAAAAAAAGCTAGAAAAGCATCGCGGCGATAGGGCATTCTCCCGATGACGCTATGATATGACTCCAGCGAAATGTCGAGAATCGAATCATAACACATCCATTTGGTCTGTATAAAATATTTGTTATTAAAATACCTAAGTAATTAAATAAATAAAGAAAAGAAAATTGCATTGAGTAGGTCGGTCAAATGCAGAACATATGCATTTCACTTTGCTTCATGTATAAAAGTATGTAACCTACTAACCCATATTAGTAGTCAGTTTTGTTTGATGTAGGTATGCTCAATTGTACTTTTCGCTGTTAGGTTAGTTAATAGACAACCAAACCAATAATCTAAACAAGAGTATAGAATTTCGCTGGCTCCGTTGCTGAATGTATTTAGACCAATCTGATCTGTAGGACTTTGTATGTAAGAAAGCAGGTTGACTACTAACCCATGTTTGGCAGACAGTTCTGTTTAGTGTACGGGGTGGTAGTGGCGATTGCGCTCTCCGCTGTCGGCACCTCGGTGTAAGTTGTTCCGTTCTTGAACCAAAGTCCGTCACCAAGAGTGGTGAAGGCGATTCTTCCGCCATTCCCCAGGGTGGTAGGGTTGACCACCAACACGACTGAAGTCCAATATTCAACTCCTTCTATCAATTTCTTTGAGAAAACAGTGAAGTTCCTGAAGTCGTAAGGAATTCCTTTTCCGTCGACGTCTGATGGTGGGATCTATGGTTATGAAATGGCTGGTTTAAATATCTTTACAATGAATTCGTTATTTATGATGGTGTAATTTTAAATTATACTTTTATGATATTAATTACATATTCAATTTTTTAATTAGATCTATTTACAAAAATAATCACGTAACGTTTATTACACAAAAGTATTAAAGTTTATATAAATGCATATTTTGGCTTTTTTTCTAAAATGTGAGTTCTTATTATTCATTTACATCAGAATAAATATAATATTCTAGACAGCATTTTTTTAACGATAACTTAGATTATTATTTTTTTTATATAAAAAGTAAGAAGCTAAACACGATTTAAAATAATTAAGAAAATAGAAGCAATAATCGACAGGCCTCGACCAAAAAAATCGTTTTCGGTGTCTTAGAAAATTTCAATACGTTACTGAATATTTATGTAAACGCAGAATATGTTTTCATAAGAGTACAAAGCTAGCATTATAATGATAAAACTGTCCTAAAATAATTAAGAAAATTAATCAGATTGATTTTAAGACTGCGTTCTTTGTTGACGTATTTCATACTTTAGAATTTTTTAATTTTAAATTATTTTTATTGGATTTTTTAAAACAATCATTAAAATATAAAAAAAAGAAAAAAAAGTGTTTTTAATTAAAACATATCTATTTAATAGTGATTAAAGTGCGCGAGTAAATACAATAATTATTTTAAATCATCTCTTTATATGAACAAAAAGGATTTCCAAATCATCAAAAAACGTAAAAATGTCGTAAAAAACGTGTAAATTTATAACTTTATAATGATTAAACTTTTCTTATTGATGTGTTTACATTAGCTTTTTTATTATTGATTATATGAATAATATACTACAAAGTCATTGATGAAAATGTTAAAAAATAAATTCTGAAGATTTTTAATATTACAATACCATAAAACTTTCCGAAACATATTATATTTTATGAATCTAAAATTTGTGGTTAACGTAATCGTGTCACATTTTCCGGATTTGTGTCCCAGTGTTAACCAAATATTTTCGCATTGTGCATGGATAGTCACATGGTTTTCCAAAACTCGCCTTAATGGCTATGTTTAACTGAGCTGTACATATCGTCGCTGTATATATAATAAATCCTGCGTGCTGTTTAGTACATTCTCAGATGAACGAATCAATTTGTCAATTTTTCATATAAATAACGGAGATATACTAAAAAAAACACTGCCGTTCATCTGGAAAGTCTGCATATTAATTATTTAATATATTTTTTATAAATCTAGTCTGTGCAGTTATTTTTTAAACATTTTTATTCTTTTATATCAGAATGCACTAAAACGTCACATGGGATTAATTATATACAAAGTGACGATATTCTTAAGCGACGTAGTGTATCCAAGTCATATACAGAGTCTTAGTGTAAATTTAATGAGTTTTATAGAGGGGAGGAGATTTTTAGAGAATAGATTTGACTTGATTCGGGGAATAGGGCCAAAATAGCATTTAAAATTATCAATAATAATATAAAAATAAAAAAAAATTGCCATGCCGTAGCAATATACATGAATTCCCATTAAAAAAATATATTTTATTAGTATTCTGGGAAGTATGATTTCCGCTTTTAATTTTTTTTTATATCTAGCAACATACCTGAGTAACAAACATTAGGACTTATTTAATTGTTGTTATATTTTTCAACATTTAACCAACGATTTATGGCCGTAGACTTTGTTTATAAATATTTTATATAAAATAATAATATCATGAGATTCTTACAGCCAATTGCAAGCCGGCAATAAAGCCTTTGCCATCATACAGCGCGCAGACTCTGACATCTGTTAGCGAAGGACAAGAGGTTACCAGGCTGAAATCATTGGTGGTTGTCACCGGGGTCCATCCGTTAGCGGAGGCCTCCGCCAAGGTGTTGCTAACCTTCCAGAAGTAGTTGATGTCGTTTAGAGCCCCGCTGAAGGCAAACTTCAATCGGATTTGGGTCCAAGCAGCTGGTTTATGGTAAAAACATAAGTCATTTCAAAATTGTCTTAAATACATTGACGACCAAACATCCCAGCAAAATGATTGATTTTATTTACTTAAATATAAGATGGATGCACAATTACCAATAACATAGCAACATGACCAAAAAATAATATAAAAAAACTCACAACATATTGTGAAAATAAAAGTAAGGGTACGGAGGCGTAATCATCATCAATGGTAATTGCTGCTGCAAATTTGCTTGGAAGACGATCGATTGCACGGGCGAAGAGTATCCAATGTCTGAGGCCTGAATTCAGAGTCATACTTTTTTATTTTCAGTACAAAATAACACTTTTAAGGCGTACCTTAACCTTTAAGTCATCTAAGTATTGACTCTGTGATGGTCTTTCGTCCTCTTCGACAGCTCCCAGAAGGGCCTGAGCAACAAAATCCGAAGGTCGACCCTTTCCTGATTTAAGTGAACCAACTACTAGGCATGCTCTTTCATTTGTCAATACGTCGCCGAAAAGATCCGATATTAAAGAATTATATTAAGTTAACTGTCAATTAAACGTCGTATAAAAAAATAAAGTAATAATAAATGATATTGTACATCAAACTAATAATATTATTGCTCGTGGTATAACTGCTGTTTATATGGATTTAAGATTTAAGCTTTGATATTTTATAATTTAAGATATTAAGATCATCCAATTGTATTTGGTCAAAACTGCAAAATTTGAATTTTTCCGTAATCATTTTTAAACAGTTTTTTGCTATTTTACCGTATATATCCATATTTTTGACAAACGATTCGGATGGCATGATCAGACAAATAAGAAAATCAGTTGATACAACTACCTATTTCACTTCAATATCATCAAACAATTTATTTAAATATATTGACCCCTACTCAGATCCCTGGGGAAGTCCAGATATTTTAAATAAATTATTAAAATAGTAAATATTTAAGAATTTATTAATGTTAAATATATGTGTAATACACAAACTTACAGGTGTCTGCCTTGACTGCTCCTAAGACAGCTACGAAGAGGATGAGCAGTTTCATGGTGAATTTTCAAGGGGCTTTCTGAAGAAAACAATAACCGTTATGTATAACGCGACCAAATGGTTGTTCAGAGTAAACAAACATATTAAACCGTTAAAAACCATTATGGTGAGTCATCCCGACCAATAACATTGACTTGGAATAAATACACAATTTAATATGTACTCGTATATTGCTGTGATAATTCTTGGTACGTAAAAATCTATTGGGTTTAAATGGAATTCAACGAATCCGTAGATTTTAAAATATGTGTCGTAATTTTGGCGTATGAATGTAATTAGGTTATTGTGCTCATGTTACCTCGGTGTAGCAGTTATAGAATTAAATTTCATTGTGGTGTACCAGAATCTATGTCACCATTTTTGATGACGCGCGAACAAAGTCGAATTCTGTTGGTAATGCAATAGTTGAGTAGATTTTTTTGAACACAAATTAAATATGAACAAAACCTCTCATTTCGTTGTTGTACTCATGTGTATTATTTTATGGAATGGAAGCACGAAAACTTGCTGAAAAGTCTTAAGGCAACTTTAAACATTTAAAATGTGGATCTAAAAAATATTGTTTAAAACAAGCTAGATGCCGTTATGGAATGAGGACACTCGGAAGAATAATGAAAAAAAGAGTACATAAAGATACATTTGCCTTGGAGATTCAGAGCTGGAGAAAGCTGGTGCAAGACCGAGATCAGGGGAAGAAGTCTCTTGAGGAGGCCAAGGCCCACCGAGGGGTTTTATAGCCACTAGTGATGATGAAATGTGTAATACAAACTTTGGTTTATTTAAAAAAGATAATAATAAATTATAGATGCCCCACAAAGACAAAGCTATTTATGTGGTAAAGTAGTTTTGGAAGTCTTTATTAGGCTTTTACAGGACTTAATGTAACTTTCATCGATTTCACCTAAGTTTACCAAATATTTATGTACCTACCTCATTTACATTATTAGATACATCTATGCTATCGCCATTTATGGTTGAAATTTTCCTTTAGTATTTATTCTTTTTAATGTAGGTATACACGATATTCATTAGAATTATTGAACATATACATTAGAATACTCCTGAAAATATTTTGTTTCTCCTTTTACACACCAATTTTAAAGACATTTGTACCATATCTTAATTAATGATTATCCATCTGTGGATAAAATCCAGTAACTTTGTTTATAGAACAAACTGACAAAAGAATGTAAATATAGAAATGTTTAATGTAGAAAATCAATAGGTACTCTCCGGGGTAAATATTGCGTGTGTTTGATAAACAAATGTAATAACCTTTCTTTAACTAAAATTAATTTATGTAAGATAGATAAAAGGAACGAATGTAAAAGTCACATACCTTTATATAATTTAATTTTTTTTAAATAATGAGTTGATTTCTTTCGCGTAAGCATTTATTTATTGCATAATCTCTTAACGTGTGTTAACTTTTTTTGCACCATTGTTTAGTCAAGGGCATAACGTCTTTGAATATTTTTTAAATACCAAGATGATACTCGTTTCATTGAATGTGGTGTCAAAGAAGTTCTATAATTATCCAAGTCGGAGATAGACATTTCAAATATCTATTTTAAAATACGAGTTTTTCAAGAAGGCAGAAAAAACTTTGGTTTTTGTTTGCTTATCGATGATACCTTTCTAAGATTTGATGACCGAATGAAAATCCAGTCAGCGCGGAAATTAATTTATTATTGATTTTAATATGTTTGTTTAAATGACGAAAATTAATACTCTTAAAAAATATAACGTCTTAGTAAATAAGTCGCGCTTTCTTAAAAAATACGTTTTTACTTGAGGAGACTCGGTTTGGAACGAAAAAAAAAAAGTCTATTGTAAAAGAACACGTTTTGTTTACAAGTGAATTTAATTATGCAAGAATAAATAATTTAAATGCATTTAAAGGAGGAGCGTTGAAGACGACGAGGTAAGGAAGCAGATGGACCATCATCGATAATACTCGAGAGGCCCTCCTTAAATACGCTGGTCTTATGAAAGCATCGCCTAAGTACGTGGCAGAGAACAGCAACAATGAGAAGTGGAAGATACTTCGGGTATCCAGAAGTGGATAGAAAATAGCTGATGACGAAGATGATAGCAGACAGCACACGAGTGCAGTGAGGAATATAAATGCACGTACCAGTGTTATCCTGTTATTTCTCTCTTCGATTCCGAGAGTATTATAAGTACTGTGAAGCAACTGATTGAAAAATCACTTTACCACTGCTTTCTTTCGAATCGGTGTTTGTGTATATATACATAATTTATAATTTTTTAAACTGCGTCGTATTGTTATTTGGTCTATGCAAAAAAGTTAAGCAGGCAAGTCGAAGTGCGAAGTTTGGGAGCCGAAAATTAGCCGACATTTAAAATTGTTATTTCCTTGTTATTTATTGTTATTTCATTGTTACATCAGGAGTTCCAATTACCAAGTATTAGGCGAAAAAATCGAGAACTTCGTTATTGTGCACCTTTGCGGCCATGGCCAGTGCAAATGTGACGATGACCAGATAGATGTCCAAGAACATCGTTTGTCCACAGTTGTTTATCTACATTCCTTTTTGGACATAATTCTTCTCATCCACAATTTGGTAGTAATATAACCTTTTAACTTCGAACTCGTCACATAAAAAAGGTTTTATTTTATTTCACTTCCTATCGTTTAAGCCCTGCCTGCATCATTAGCCTGGGATTCCTGCAACGCATCTTCCTGAGAGTACCCGGACGATCCTAGATCGGTCAAGGCCTTGAACCTTTCACATTGTAATAATCGTACCAACTCCCGGCAAAACTCTTTTATATATCGTCTAATCTTTTCAACATTTTTTTTGTTTGAAATTCTTGTGCATTATTATGTAATAATTTCTAGACATTTTGTTTGAAATTTCATTAATTTAATATACATTTGTACATTATTTATGTATTTAACGTACACTTCACCTTATTATTATAAAAGCCCCAAAGAGCGTTAATAAATAAAAAAAAATAGGATTATATGCGGCGATTTGGATCTCTTTAATTCATGAGTATGAATTTAAAACTCTTGAATATTCACTTCAGTCATAAACTTTTTTTTTCTCTTTCCTTAATAAATTCATCTTCTTTCATTTGTCCAGCCCTCGTATATGTATGTATATGCCAGTGGTGTGCAGCGCATACAAGCAAAAAAGCTGTGCATTAGTAAAGATTCTGGGAAACAAATATTAATTAAAAAATCCTTTTCTTAAGAAAAAGTTGATTTAAAATTCTAGCCGTAATTCGTCCTACGGCTAGAAGTTTTATTTCTGACGTTTTTGTTTAACGTGACGTATCTGTTTTTTTCGGATTTAAAATTCTAGCCGTAATTCATCCTACGGCTAGTTTTATTTCCGACTTTTCTGTGCCTAACTTCATGTCAATTCTTCATTTATCTCGCCCAACAAATTTGTTCCATAGATATAGTCAAGTCGAGAAAAAAAACGTGTATTTTTAATGCTGCGAGTTTGTGAAATAGACAAGTAAATTTAGCGTGCTTCTTCAAAAGGTCCTATGTCAGGCGAGAACTACGCACACGTTATCGCAGAAATGTTATTTTTTACAAATTCCACCGAAAACTTTCGGTGTAAATTCTATTTGTCTTTTCTATGGTGAATGTAAATACTTTATGGTCTATGTTCTGTGGTAAATACCATCTGTCATATTATAACATGTCATAATGATATCATAAAATGTCTTATTTATTTTTGTGAAAAGAAACGTATATCTGAAATAAGTATTGTTCCTGATTTAATTATATATAAAACGTCTTCGAAATATATTGAAATTTTTTGCCGTATTAGCTATACCTATATAAAATATTTATTTATTTAGGAAATATTGTTTACAATACTTCTTTTATAGTGCAGTTATTTTGTGGATTGAAGCTACTCAAATAATAATTCATTATATACAATTAATTTAAAAAAAAATCCGCTCTCTTTCAAATAACTTAAATAACGGGGACCCGCATTAATAGAAGAATCTAGTGTTTATGAAGAAGATTTAACTTGATGTTGAAAATGGGTACCAAAGTACCCGGGAAGTAAGTAACATAAGAGTTAAGCTGTATTTCTTTTGATCTTCTTTTTGTATTAGTCCTAATTAAAATCACCTCCCCCTTTATACTAAGCCTATATAAATTATTTACTTTCTTACCATGACGCCGTTTTACTGTGGGGGTAAGAAGAGAAGAGAGAGCATCACACTCTTCTGTCCTGACATACAACTCTCACCTCATCCACATTCATACATATTCGCAAGCAAGGTCGACGGTCCTTGAGGCTTCTAACGGGACCATCTTGCGTTATATATCTTTCTTACAATTTTTTTCTCATTAATTCGCTAAATATGCCCAAACCACCTGAGCGACCCTTTTTTAATTCTATTAATTATGCTTAGATCGGCTAAACATTCATTCCTAATATCTTCATTCTTTACTCTATCATTAATAGATTTGCCACATACATATGACATATAAATTGAAGACATGACAAGACGATATTAACGGTTTAAATGATGCCGCTTCTAGAATTTATTCTTGATTAAAACTATAGTGAGGTTTATCTAAACTCTATACATCGTCATTCCTCGGTGTATGTGTTAACTTTTGATAATGTAAACATTAACTAGTAAAGTGTATACATTAACTTGTAAAAACGTATACATTTACTCATAGTTAATGCATACATTGTATACATTATCGAAATTTAACACTTTGTCTGTATCACGTGCACTGTCTTACGTCATATTTTTTAATATTACCATAATACGGAGAACAAAACTACGCCTTCAGTAGTAATTACAGTCAGATGGGCAAAAACAACAATGAAGAAATTATTGATAAATGAAACGAAGACAGTAATTTGCTTTTTATCAGACAGATTAAAAACTAAAAAAGTTATCACTTGGTGATTCAACTTCACATCTTTAATAAGACGGAAAAGAAAAAATGACCCTCGCATGACGATTTGTGATGAATTAGCGAAAATTGTAAGAGCCTATTTATATTATTAATAGGTAGAGATTAGAAAAAATCGTTACGTACTCAGGCACGCGCTTCAAACTACTCCTGCGAGGAATTAGTTTTTTTGGTTTGAAAAAATATGAATAAATTCTGTTACATTGATTAAACAGAAATGAAATTGTCCTTTGAAATATTTTGAGTATAACAGAGTGTTAGTTAAATTCGTATAAACCACTAACAGATTTTAGGTCTACCGGTTTCGGACGTACCCGTCTCTTCGTCAGGACCAACACTACACTACTATGTTCACAACACTGTACACCACAACCATAGTACTGTTAACCTTTCACCAATATATTACATTCGTGTTAATCTTGTCAAAGACTAGCATGCACTAACTTGTTTACAGAACGATCAGGAATCTACGAGGAAGACGGAGTGAGTGAGGGAGCGGGTCTAAAGTGGGTATTACCAAAACTTTTGTGAAAGTTAAATTAAACAAAGGGCTCTATGGAGAATTGATTTGGTTATTTATTAGAGGTGCTTTATTATTCATGGCTTGCCTTATGTAAAAAAATATAAATTCTTTAATTTTAAACTTTTATAATTGGTATTTAATATTTTCACTCCTGTTTTTAAGACAAATTTATTATTATTTTCTATGAGATGGTTAGAAAATTCAGAAAAATTGTTGTTGTTAAGACACCTTATGTATTCTTTGATTCTTGTATTGAAATTGTGAGATGTCCTTCCAATATAATGTGTTGGATATGTGCTACATGTTAATTGGTAGATTCCCGAGTTATGTTATTATTAGTATAAGAAGCTGGTTTAGCTTTAGATACAGTATTAGTTAATTTATGTATAAATAAAATTCTTCTCCATTTATTATTATTTATTAATAATTTATTGTTAACTTTTATAGATGGATGGATGGTGTTTTGAACATAGTAGTGTAGTGTTGGTCGTGACTACGAGACGTGTACGTTTCGACTGGTGGATCTTAAATCTGGTAGTGGTTTATACTTATTTAACTAACACTCTGTTATAATGTCTAACCACTAAGTAAATGTATAAAAAATATTAATAATATTATATTTTGAGTATGTCAAAATTTTTCAAGAACACGAAATTGGATTACATAACTAGAGGACATCATTAATCAAGATATAGAATAGCTAGCTCATAGAGATGAAGCTATTTTTTATATGGAAAAGTAGGTATGAAAGTCTTTTTCGGTGTTCATAGGGCTCACGATCTATTTTATGTTCCACCCATGATAGCCTACGGCATCTATCAAATTTTCTGAAGTTGTATGTTTATCTCGCACACATTTTTGTTTTGTTTGTTGTTGGAATCGGGGAACGTTACATTGTGTAAGGTGATCACTTAAACCAGCCATAGGTCGTAAACCCTATGAAAACAAAGACTTGCATACCTGCTTGTCCATATAAAAAATAGCTTCGTATCTATGAGACATCTATAATGTATCTTGAAGTTTTCCTTGGCGGAGAGCAGTTGCACTATGACAGGTAACAAAAATGTGTTAAAATAGACCATTTTGGGTATCTTTTTAAATACAAGCTTTTACAATAAATTTCGGTATATGCAACTACGAAAATAATCCGTGTACTAGGGCATACATTACCAGTTTTCAGTAAACCAATAAGTACAAGTATTTTCAGTAATATAAATATTTTTAAACAGCGATATTTGCAAAATGTGCGTGAAAGCATATGTCATGGTAAAAATAGTGTCAACAATCAACAAATTTAGAAACACGGTTAGGCTAGCACTGCGATTAGAATTAAAAAAGGTCAAAGGTGTTGCATGAGCATGTCGCATGAGCATTGCAGGAGCATGTCGAGCGAATAGAATAGCGAGAAAATAATAGTAATAAATTTATATGACGCGAGTATTGATGGCGCAAGAAAGATAGGGCGGCCGTGGAAGACTTGGCATGACCAGAATAATCAGAAACTGGAAGATGGTCCTGTTAGAAGCCTCAACAATTGTCTGGCTTGCGTGTGAAGATCTACGAATGCGGTAAGGCTCGAGCTGCGTGCGAGCAGGACAGAAGAGTATGCTGCTCCATCCTCTCTGCCTATTCCTGCAGAGAAACAGCCTGATGCTAAGTTAGTTTGTTAGTTAATTTACGCGTCTAATTAGCCAATTAGTGTAGTTTTTACTGATTGTAAATACTTTAGTCAATCTCGTGTGGAATTCCATTACTGCCAGTAAATTCGCCCTATAAGGGCAACTTAACTCAAGAAAAGTCTCAGAGGTTTAATTGAGAGGGTTGAAGGGAGTGGCAATTTAAGACCAATCTAGCCCAGCTGTTGGGAAGGTGACCTCATTCGTTACAAGATAATTAGAAAGATATATGTACATGTGTAACTTCTCACTCTGAAATATTCTTATTTACTTTATTAATTTTGTGCATATTACAATGGCATACAATGTGTATATTTGTGCACATTCATTAGAGAACAATATTATTCATTTGAAAAGCAAAATAAACATATTTTCAGAATGAAAATCGAAATTCAAAAATAACATTTTAATGCAATTGACTGTATGATCATGGTTGCAACAATTAAAACAACCGCACTTTGCGATTACTTTTGACATTTGTGCATACTAGTGCAGTACTAGCTGCAACCCGTAAAAAATGACGGTTCTTTTACACGCCGGTTCCTAAAGAATAAGTATTTACCTACGTACTTATTTATAGCCGACACCCATGAAATAGTAAAAACGAGTTTTGAACATTTGAACATTATTTAATTTATTTATTTAATAGATAATTAAATTTTTTACGATAAAGATAGTGACAGTTTTTACAATGGTATTTCTCTTCTACATGAGTAATAATATAGCTCGTGAGTAGGAGAGGAGTATAATTATATTTAAAATATATTTAATAGTAAATATTAGTTACATACTATGCACCCATATACCTATAAGAAAAAAATCTAATATGCGATAATCGTAATGCAATTATGTGAGACAGTAAAAATAAACTAATAATTAGCGTAAAGCATAATATATAACAGAGCGCAATTATTATTTAAAAATGAATATAGTAAAGAGAAAAATAATGGAAAATTTTAAGCAATGACATATAACAGTATGCAGTAAAAATAATAACACTATTCTAAATCCTGGCGATTGGGGGATCATGAAATGGTTCCCGTCTTTGCTAAGTTCTATATATATTGTATTTTTGAGGGGTAATGCAGACTCGGCGATAGTAACATTGCTATCGTTGCCGCCTTCGGTTTTACTGGGCCGGGGTTCAAGTCCCATCTCCGGCCGTTTAATTTCGTTTTTTTAGTGGTGAATTCGAACGAAATTACGTACGTTACCCGAATCACGGGGACAG
Organism: Agrypnia vestita; assembly: GCA_016648135.1. Taxonomy (NCBI): domain Eukaryota; kingdom Metazoa; phylum Arthropoda; class Insecta; order Trichoptera; family Phryganeidae; genus Agrypnia; species Agrypnia vestita. The sequence goes on from JADDOH010003098.1 coordinate 99,537, forward strand.
ACAGACGGATGGATGGACGGACGGACGGACGGACCGACAACAAAATTATTATGTTTGATGTATACGAGCCGCTTCGTCCGAAACGGCCACATGACCGAAGTATGTGCTAACTGCATGTAGACGAAAATATAATTTACGACTTAAAGCAATATATGACGACAATATTGTATATGATATTATTTAGATGACCATATGTTCAGCCATCATGCACAATATGTATGGGCATGTCATGCTCGTGTTTGTGCTAAACTTAATAAAATAATTAAAATATTAGAATGGCGGCTTAGTGGCCAGACGGCAATTTCCTCCAATCAGCCAAAAAAATTTGTGAAAAAGTTGAAATAATTTTCCCGAATACAATATTACAATAGATAATTCTAGCTTCATGATAAAAAGACGAGTAAGAAAAGGATGGAAACAAGGAAAACGTCTATCTACACATTATATTTTATGTTAATTTTTTTAAAGTTGTAGGTAAAGATGCTCTAAATTAGTGTTTCGAATGTACTATATTAGAGACATCTAAAATCCTTACAATGACAAACGGCCGTATTCTGAACAAAGCAATGTTGCTATTTCAGTATCTTGACAGTTATTGTATAGCATTGTAATGCCGTCAGTTGTGTAGTTTTAATTTTAAAAATTTGAAACTAATGAATTCAGTCAATCAGAAAGCTCTTAAACGTAAACAAAACGTTAAGTTATCCACAATTTGTGAATTATTTAACATTTGTTAACGTTTTAGAGCTTTTAAATCAATTGAATTTATATGCAAAATACATAAAAAAAGAAATTCACACTAGAAAGATAGTAAAAATTACAAAACACTCAAAAAAAAGATAAAGGAGGCGTTGCCAGTGGTGAAAATATATTAAATTATTATAGAAAATGTGACGAATGTGCGGACGCTTGGATGAGGGAGAGGCAAGCGTGCGAGCGAGACGAGTGAATGGCGCCCGTGCTGTTGCGCCGCACCGGGCAGAACGAGATTCACCGGGGTCCGAATCAGTTGTACATATTGTATTATAAAGTAGTGTCTCCAATAAATGTTGTTACCTACGTAACGCGTTTTACTAGAAGAACCCGATTATTCCCAAGTGCGTAGGCCGAGTTATATTGCCTACGCACGCAAGAACATCACAGAAAATAGTTCGTTTCGGCAATACTCCAAAAAAAGTTATGTAGGTACAATATGCAAGAGCTTCGGAATATATCAGGACCGGCTAGTGGAAGATGTGCATATTGGTGCGGACACTTTTCTTATAGTTGTTTAAAGAAGCGCTAAACGCATCCACCGCATCCACGACCCAATGTCACAGCTGGTCATGTAACCTGCAAATTTCGCTATGGGATTGTTTTGACCAATGATCGTGATCTGGCTGAAATGCGTAAGATTCCGCGGTCGAAGATTGGTACGGATGTATTATTCATAATTTTGTTAACTAGCCTATGAAGACAGATTTGCAACTATTTTATTCTATGACTTGATTATTCCACTTTAAATTTAGTGAGTCGCTCTTCATATTCTTTAGAAATTATATAGTGTTGGACAATGTACATGGCGATACATAACATGGCGTCTCTGTCTCTTCAAGAGGTCTGTATCCCGGACAAAATGATTGGTAGACGCTAAACTTCGATGTCAGGCTAAACTTCAGCTGCAGGAAGGGTTGTAGAATGAATCAATCATTCCCAGAAGACAAAGTTTAGTGAACGGGTATTTGAGGTGGCAGCCCCAAAGGCCTGGAACTCTCTTCCCTCCGTTATACAGAGCAATGCCTCAGAAATATTTTTTATAAGAATATTGAAAACACACCTTTTAGAAAAATCATTTCCAAAAGTTCGCAATTAAATTTTAAATACTAGTGTAGGATTATACAGTTTTTATATTAAACGCCCTTTAGATGAAAATTATGAAAATGGCGCTATATTAACTATCCATTTTCATTATTTTTTTTTTCTAATCGTACGCTATGGAGTAGTTTAATTTTCATTCCCAAAAAAAGGACCAAATATGTTACTGGTGTAGCGGGTTTTAATTAATCAAATAGATGCGGTTTTATCGAAATTTGTTAGGAGAGACAATCGTTCATTCGCGCGAATTATAATGTAACGAGATGCTGGAGATTTGGCCGGTGGATGAACAAAGAAATAGACACGAATATTGCAGTAAATATGAACAACAAATAAGGAGAAATCCTACCTTTTCAATTCTGGATGTTGGATAAGAAATGGAAATGCCTCTTTCTTCCTTTTAATTTTAATCTTCCAAATAAAGATTCTTGGTCCAACTGCAACTCGAGATGACACAATCCACGGCTGCCGTATATTCCAATACAAGTGCTTATGCGGGTTATAAGATAATATTTTCTGAACAATGGTCCAAAAAACGAACTTTTAAGAGATGCGGTACAACGCGGTTTCTTCACTCAAGTCAGGCAATTAACATGTAACAGGTGATAATGCGGTAGGAATTAAAAATGCGATCGAGTCCATACAGGACCAGAGATGTCGCTAGGCGTATTGAAAAAAGGCGGAGGATGGAGTGGGAATGAATTAGAGATAAAGATAGGATTATAGGGATAGGATTGGTAGGCCTTCATCTTACTGAAGCTCCATTCACCACAATCATCGCCTCCATTTCTCCATATTTAACACTGGCCAAACCATCCTCCCCACCTTGGAAGCTTGAGCTTTCAAACAACAAAATAAAAAAAATAATAAGAACAATGAAAATAAATATGTGTTTGAATACATGGCTTCACATGCGAAAAATAAAATAAAATAAAAATATCATAATATTCATTCAAAGCACATTGCTTTGCTAATAAACCTAATACTAATCTAAACTATATTTCCTATACAAATTAAAATTGTGTAGGGAGAGGACAGAGCCGTACTACTGGCCTTTTGAACGTTCCGGACGCAGTTCTCACGACTGCGACCCGGATGACGCCATCAGGTCCAGGAAACACCTCCTCAATCTTACCCAATGGCCACCGCAATGGTGGCACATCATCCAAATGTATAAGCACAACTGTGCCCACTCGCACAGGATTTTCTGACGAACACCATTTTTGTCTTGCTTGTAAGGTGTGTAAATACTCCAACCTCCATTTCTTCCAAAAAGATTGAACTAGGTTGTCCAATAAATGTTTACGCGTTAATAAATTGGGACACGTAGTTAATACATCTTCTGCAGGAAGAAATTGTAGAGGGGTTGTCATCAGAAAATGAGCGGGTGTCAGAATTTCTAGACTAGGATCTTCTGACATTAAACCCAACGGGCGGCAATTCATTATTGCTTCGATTTGCGTAAGTACCGTCATTAATTCCTCATATGTCAGCAATTGCTTTCCAATCACTCTATATAAGTGCGCTTTAAGTGACTTTATTTGGGACTCCCAACAACCCCCAAAATGAGGTGCATTGGGTGGAATCATTTTCCACGTAATTCTGTTCTTGAGCAATTCATCCCTTAATGCGGTTTGCAAAGTGTCGGACATCACGTTACTATATATTTCGTTTAATCGTGCCTTTGCACCAACGAAATTTGTCCCATTATCAGAATACATACATGACACAGGCCCTCGTCGCGAGAGGAAACGTTTAAAAGCGGCTAAAAAACTATCTGTTGAAAGATCAGAGACAAGTTCGATATGAACAGCTCTCGTAGAAAGACAGCTAAAGAGGCATATATAAGCTTTCTGAGAACGTTGACCTCGACGTCTAGTTAATGTAATGTTAATCGGGCCGGCGAAGTCTACACCGGTGTGTATAAAAGCTTTAGTAACCTCTTGAACTCTGTACGAAGGCAAATCTGCCATTTTAGGGAGCGGACCTTTCGGTTTTATACGGAAACAAGCATTACATTTTCTTATTCTTGTTCTAATAACATTACGAGCGGAAATTATCCAATATTTTTGTTTAATTAGGGAATTCAGTAAATTTGCCCCAGTGTGGCAATTTTGTTTATGATAATGATCAATTAAAAGATTAACTAAATGATCCGATTTTGGTAGAAGTACAGGGTGCCTTGCATCAAATGGCAAATCTGAATTTGATAACCTGCCTCCTATGCGGATAAGATCATGGTTGTCTACAAATAAATCAAGCCTTTTATAAGGTACAGGGAGAGAATTTCCCTTTAAAAGGGCGGAGTACTCTTGCGCAAAATAATGCTGTTGAACAGAAAACAATAAGTAACGTTCTGCTAGATTCAAATGATTAACTTCCATATATTTTGAATGCGGTAATTTTCGCGCAAAGCGCAATACATATACTACTGCGTGAAGCAATTTGTTCCAAGAGGAAACTCGAAGGACCAGCGGGTATAAAACAGGCGGTTGTTTTAAGATTGAAGACAAAAATTTCGAATTAAACTCGGGAATTTCTGAAGATGCGGAAGGAACAAATGGTTTTATAGGCCACGAATCGGGTTGTTTATTCAACCAACTAGGTCCGTGCCACCATAGATCATGTACTAGCAGTTGCGAAGGCAAAATACCTCGAGATAAACAATCGCTAGGATTTTCTATCCCGGGTATGTGATAAAAATGTTCGCAATCAAGATTTTCCTGAATTTTAGCTACTCGATTGGATACAAATATGGACCATCTATGTGGAGACGATTTGATCCAACATAAGGCAATCATTGAATCGCTAAATGCGTATATGTTATTTATAGAGTAAAGCGGGTTAAAAGAATCATATACAAATCTAACTAATTTAGAGAGTAATAAGGCTGCGCACAGCTCTAAGCGAGCTAATGATACAATCTTTAACGGGGCGACCTTTGATTTGGAACATACCAAATTGATAGATGTGTTACCTTGAGCATCCGTAACGTGTAAATAAACAACACAGCCATATGCTTTTAAGCTTGCGTCACAAAAGGCGACTATATTTACAGTACAACCTGAAGCTACATTTAAGTGACGAGGGATTTTTAAATTTGATAATAAAGGCAATTCTTTAATCAAATTTTGGTAAGCGGTTATTATGTCATCAGGAGGTAACTCATCCCAATCTATATTGGCATTCCATAGTGATTTGATAAGTAGTTTCGCATATAAAATTACTGGAGACACCATACCTAAAATATCAAATAATCTTGCTACAACTGACAAGATGTTTCTCTTAGAACATTGCTCGATACATGGAGATATTTTAAAGGAAAATACATCTTCTTCTGGAAGCCACATCAATCCTAAAATTTTAAGATCAGTTTTAGTGTCCGTAAAATTTACTGGATCACAATTCTGAGGTGGTAATTCCGCTAGAAGCTCCTTTGAATTGCTTGAAAATTTAACCAATTCAAAGTCCCCAGCTGCGAAAAATGAAATTAATTCTTTTACTAGTTTGATTGCTTCTTTTTCCCCAGAACTAGCAGGGACCGACTTTACTAAGTCGTCCATATAAAAATCGGATGTAGCAACAATTGCGGCGTTGGGAAAAGATTGCTGTTCATCGGAAGCAAGTTCACGTATGGTACGCATTGCCAGATACGGACTTGCCTTCAATCCAAATGGAACAGAATTAAATTGAAAGGTGCGAATTTCTTCATCAGTATTGAAGCGATATAATATTCTTTGATATTTTTGGTGTTCTTCCGTAACCCCTATTCTCAAATACATTTGTCGTATATCCGCTGTTATTGCCACGGCGAAAAGACGAAACCTAAGTAGAAGCAAAAACAGATCTTTTTGCATATTAGATCCTACGAATAAAATATCATTAAGCGATAAACCAGAATGGGATTTTGCACTAGCGTCTAACACTATCCTAAGCTTTGAAGTAGCTTTATCTTGGCGGATAATTGCGTGATGTGGTATATAATATCCATCCTCCACAGGAGATGGAATTTCACGCAAATAATTATTATTTAAATAATCTTTAATAACATCATTATAATGTTGACGTAATTCAGGATTATAACTGAATTTACGTTCTAAGGCGATCAAACGCCTTTGTGCGGTTGCAAAAGAACTACCTAACTCATTTGGATTCTTACAAAATGGAAGAGCTACGATATAACGGCCCTGATCATTTCGAGAAACCGTTGAACGATAAATATTTTCACAGGCCATGTCTTCTGGACTTTGAAATTGTTTAACAGGTAATTCTTCCAATGTCCAGAACTTATGCAAGGTATTTTCTAATTCAGTTATAGCGCAACAAGATATAGAATTTATATCACATTGTACAATTTGTGACATTGCGGTTGTAGTTGATTTATATGCGGTATTTTCAGATGCGTAAGGTATATTACCCATAATTATATATCCCAATGTTGTTTCAATGAGTGGTGCCAAATTTGGCACTTCAATTCTTCCACCCATTAAGATATACGGAAATAATTGTGCTCCCAATACAATTTCTATATCACCAGGCATATTCCAACTGCAATCTGCTAAAGGAATAGTCCTTAATTGCGTATAATTTGCCGTATCAATATATTCAGTAGGCAATGCGTCCGTTATACAATCCAAAACCAAACACTGAATCTCATATTCTTGATTAGAAATTCGAGATTTAATCTTAAAAGAGGTATAACCATGTATTGGTCTAAAACTTGTACCTACACCCTTAATCACAGAATTAATCAAAGAAGTTATTTTAAAATTTAACCTCTTACAACAAGCGAAGGTAATAAGGTTATTTTGAGATGCATTATCTATTAAACATCTGACAATTTTTTTATTACGCTTGTTAAAATAAGCGTATACTTGAGCGGTAGGCAAAATGACACGTAACTGTGGCAAATTACTGCTTTGAGTACACAGAGTCGTAGAGTTGTTTTGAATTTCGGATGTACTTGGCACTGACTTAATTTCATTGCAACTATTATTTTTCTTAAAATATTTATTGTCATCAAAGTGTAACATAGTATGATGCCGTTTATCACACTTTTTGCAAGAATTCGTCGAGTGACATGCCTTACTTCCATGGCTATAGCTTAGGCAATTCGCACAGCCATTAATTGATTTCACTAAATCAAAGCGGTTTTTTGGCAAAAGTTCTTTAAATTGCTTACACTGATAGAAATGAGAATGCGAGGTTTTACATTGCGAACAATTATTATTAGACGCGGCGTAATTGGTAATGAATGCTTTTGAAATATTATTGTTTGGTTTATTTTTGTGAGTATGCGATTTATTTGAATTATACGAATTATTATTACTAGATAAACGTTCTAAAATTTTGACCTTTGCCTTTAAAAATTCCAACAACTCAGTCATTGAGGGGATTTCTTTATCTTTCACGGAAAGTTCAAATTCATTCACAGTGTCTATATCCAACCTACGAATTGCACAGTTAAAAAATAGAAAGTCCAATACGTCTTCAATTTCCAACTGTTTTAACGCTGAAACAGACGCGGAGAATTTCTCACAAAATTCATTTAAATTACTTGCATTGTTTAATACTGGCTTAGTTTCAAATATATTGTTTACATATTGACAGCCT
>JADDOH010003099.1:0-30077 GCA_016648135.1 Agrypnia vestita
CTATTACATAATAAAAATAAAGTCGAGTGTTCTGATTTCAAAAATGATATTTATATACGGCGGCACAAAGTATTTAAAAGTCAGGTCAATTAATTTTAATGAAAATTTATTTTTAGGTTAATTTAGGTTGGGTTAGGTTTGGTTGTTTAATTTTTTTGCTAATTTATTTTTAGGTTACGTTAGGTTTGGTTGTTTAATTATATTACAAATATATTTTTAGGTCACGTTATGTTACGTTTGGTTGTTTAATTTTATTGCAAATTTATTTTTAGGTTAGGTTAGGTTTGGTTGTTTAATTTTATTATAAATTTATTTTTAGGTAAGGTCAGGTTAGGTTCAGCTGTTATCATTATACAGCCGAAGTTTTGTCCTTTTTTCTGTATATTTTGTCATTTAAATCATTAAAGATAAGACATAAACCATAGGCAACAAAATAAATGTTGCCCAAAAGTAAATTCTGATATTTTTGCATAAGGCGCATTTTCTGAAAAATCATTGTTACCATTGAAAAATCGCGAAAACTCATCATCATCATCATTCGTATACCTAGGAATCATTGAATTTTACGAAGAAACCAAATCTTTCGAATGTTTTCTTCTTTAACCGAACCAATTTAATCTGACCTAGCAATCATTTTTTTCTATTCTAACAAAAGCTGGCTAACCCTGATCTCACCTAAAAGTTGTTTTAATTTTTTCTTTAAAATAGAGATGCAAGCACGGAATACGTGTCACATCGACATTCTTACTATTTTCAAACCGGGCTAAACGCTTGTGCTATGAAAATAGGACTAACTTACTGATCTTGAGTGAGGTTTGAAACCGCCACCTTTGGATCACGAGGCGAGAGTCCTAACCACAAGACCATCAAGCTACTCATTGATAATTGATTTATTTTTCTTTAACAACCGTAGTAATACTTTAAGCTAAATTGCTTACTATCCTGTCCTATCTCCGCGGAAGAAGGCAGAGAGCACGAAACGCCATTTCCGCCAAACTTCTGTCCTGACCTACAAATATCGTTTTATCCACATTCATACATCTTCGAATGTGAGCTCGACAATTGTTGATGCTCCTAATCGGACCATCTTTCAGTATCTGGTTTACCTGATTATGATGAGTCTTCCGCGGCCACTCTCTGTTTGTGACCTCGTCGACACTTGCGTCATCTGTTCTTACCATGAATTCGCTCAGCGTATCAAAACCATCTAAGCGACCACCACTTTTGATTTGTTAACATTATGGGCGGAATTCAATACTTAGTGATTTATAGGTTAAGGTACGCCTTAAAAGCGTAATTTTAGGTACAAAATGACACTTTTCAGGCGTACTTTAACCTTTAAATCAACTAAGTATTGACTCTGAATTCGGGCCTAAGGCTGGACATTCACTGCAAATGCATATTTCGGCGTTTTTTTCGAAAATGTGAGTTTTTATTATTAATTTATATCATAATGTGTATGCTAAACTGCATTTTTAGGACAATAACTTAGATAGAATTTTTTATATTTTTTATTTTTTAATTTATTTATTAGAGACACTAACAGGATAATGGGTACATGATACTCAGATAATAAACATTATAGTGAAGACTATGCCCATTATCCCAATTACAAGTGTCTTCGGCACGCTATAGTAACATGTATTGTTGCAATTAATTATATTTTACATGTACATTCATGTATATTATATATTTTGTGTTTGAGTGTAGTGCGATTAATATTTAATGAATGATTGATTTAATTGTTCTTATGATGATAATTGTTCTTAAATAAAAGTAAAAAACTGAACACTATTTATAATAATTAAGAAAATATAAGCATTAATCGACAGGCCGTAGCCTAAAAAATGATTCTGTATTAAAACAATGAAGAAATGTTAAATATTAACAATGTTATAAATCTTTTAATTTACAGCAAATTTTTTAGTTTTTTGGTGATTTTAAAATGCTTAATATTCAAATAAAGAGATGATTTTTAACAATATAATGTATTTCCGCACGCACCTTGAATCTTCTACCAATATTAAAAAGTTTTTTTTATTAAAAACACATTTTAAAATAAAAATTCCAATGTATGAAAAATGGCGGTTGAACGTGTGTCTACGGCCGATTATTCCCTGTCACTTATTTCACGTACTTCTACGCCGAATTTGACATTTATATGAATTATTATTATTATATTATAGTATACTATCGAAAGCAATTGAGTTTGACTCCGACAATAAGGTTTTTGTGTAAATTTATATGAAAATCATGATTCTGTCATAATTTCCAACATTAAAAGTGCGTTTAATTCATCGTCATATTAATTAAATAACTCTTACTCCGTCGGGGATGGTTGGGTTCCTCCGAAAGTTGGACGATCGGGTTCGAGAAGCGCGCACACAAAAAGAGAAGAAAAATACAACGTCGCTGTATACAGAGTTATTTGTAAAACATTGATAACCTCGCAGGACTATATTCCTATTTTGATTATGAGTCGAAAATGTTCAAGCTATTATGACCTAATATCAATAGTTAAGGAGATATGCGACATCAAAGTTTGCATTTTTTTTTCAATATTTCTGACTTATTTTTTGTAAAACGTTGGACTTCATTACAGTAACTTATATCGAGTATGAAAAATTTTCAATTCTTCCGAACAAAAGAACAGAGAAGAATAAAATAATACAGAGAACATTTGGAATTTGACTGAAATAATACATTTTAATATAATGCATTTTGATGCTGCATAGAAATCGTATTTCTGTATATGTCATTGTCCGCGCTTCGACATCAAACATTGACATAATGATATAGTCATCTCTTTTTTCGTGCCCCTCTCATTCTTGCAATTATCACTGTCTGAATGACGAAATCTATCCGAAATCCGTCTTGAAAGAGTATGATCAAATTACGAATACCTCGATATTTAAAACTTCTAATGTGAATGTCCAGCCTTAGTAAAAAGATCTCTTTCCGTGCTTACATTATACATCCTGCTTACTAGACTCTGTAGTTGTAGTTGTCTGTAGCGTAAATAGCATACAATCAAATCGCTTATCTTCGCTCCTACGCATATTCATACATTTCAGTTATTTCACACACGCGAAAACACATAATTCTTCCAGGCACTCCCACTATTATAGTATTAAACGTTAATTCCATTTCTTGCATGCCACCTCGTGAATAAGTAATAGAAAATAAGTTTTTTTAGCAGTAAGTTGATTTGTAAGATAATTTTCTGTGTAAAGCGCCCTTGAGGTGAGTACTCGCGAAAACAGCGCTATACAAATTATCTAACTATTATTATTATTATTCGCAACCCTGTTTGACACCTTTTGTCAGATAATGGTTGCTTCTTACGCACTCAGTATTTCCATCGTATAGGGATGCAATTTCTAGTGCACGTTTACTGTTCATCCTGTTACCCAGAGAGCACCTCCCATAACCCCTCTCCTACAACTTTATCGTAGGCCTTTTGCTGATCTACAAAGGTAGAGAAAAGTCTTCAAATTTTCGTTAAAAACTTTTCCGTCAACACTCGAAGAGAAAAGATCCGGTCCATGCATCTACTTTCACCCACGGAAGCCCCTTGCACCTCCCATACCTTATCTTTGGTCAACGAACTTACTATTTCTATCAAAATTCTTTCATTATTTTGTTATTATTTTCATAGTTTGCAAACCGAGGTCAATAGACTAATTGTCCTACAGTTCCTGTTAGTTTATGATAACAAAATACTTAATATGCTTAGCGCCATCTAGTAAAGTTATGGGAAACTATGTGCTATGTAGGTTTGTTTCAAGATAATAAATGTCAGTCTGTTCAAAAACCAGTAATCATGTTTCATTAGTTCCCGCATTCTATTCTCAACCCTTTAAGAGAGGCATAATAACTGCTGTCCTCCAGCCTGAAAGGATGTGACTTTTTCCAAACGTTGATAAAAAATTTTGTAAAGTCACGAAATCACTAATGGGCCACCAACCGTGATTACTCGGCAGCAACGTTGTCGATGTCACACAACCTTATCATACTTCATATACTTAATTACACACTTTGTATCTTACGTACTTTGTTCTCGGCAGATTCTTCACTCATGTTTTCTCCTTGCCCTCGCATGTTTCCTGGAAATATTTATTTCCATTGGAGTTTTGTGTCGCCCTCACTTATTAACATTCATCCGTTCATTGACTTAATAGCATTAATTTTTCTGCTTGCCGCGCCATATCAGAATTTTCCACCTCCTATAGTAAAATATTGTCTCTGAAATTGGCCTTCTTCTCTTTTCCGCTGCTCTTTACTTTCCTTCACACCGGATTTGACACTTCTCTTAGGAGAATCGTACAAATATTTTGCTCTCGTATACTTCGCCCCTAAGTGAAATTGGAGTAGTTTTGAGATAATGACATTCAAAATGTGATGTTAAAATGATTGAATATGTTCAAATGATGAGTTTTACCACTGGATAAGGACACAGAATATTTACGTATTGATTTTAACCTGGAATGGAGATGGAAAGAATATGATTGTATTCATAAATCATTTTGACCAATATTGCGGTTAGAGAGTTTTACCTCCAAAGGGACGATTTATCCCCATTCACCACAAAGAGATAAGCCACGCTTTTTTCTTTTCTTAATCAAAGCTCACCGTACTGTAACGAAATGGAAAGCAGAAAGCATTGCGCACTGTCCGCATCCCTTGTAATATGTCACTTTGAAAGAACACTATGGACGGATCGAGAACGTCTACAGTCATCTATGGTTGTCTACAACATTCAGCGACTATCTTAAAATGCCTGGAACAACCTGGAAGCGACGGGAACCTTTTCCTAAACACAAGAACGGAAGAGTAACTTGTCGAGTGTTCAAAATCAACGTGATTGCGTAGAAATAGCAGAACAAGGCCACCGACGGAGAATTTTGTTTTGACAGTTCATTCGGTGCGAAGTAAGTCACGAGACGATGGCCAAGTGTGCCCAGTCGTGAATTTCGGAGCGATAGATATCGAGCAAAATAATCAAGCGAGTTCTTACCTTCTTATCAATGCAACTATTACGTGCGAGAATTGGATGGAACGTTATAGAATGTTAAATAAACGGTTCCCAACGATAATTAAGTGTTCATGTACGAGTGATATATATATATAGAATAGAGTTAAAGTTAATTCGTGTTAAGTGACTTTGTCCATATAATAAATAATTAATCACTAATTAATAAAACGCTGATTAATTTCCAGTTTTTTCAATTGTCTCCCGCAGCCACCACAACGTGACAATATTTAATTTTTGAAATCAGGACACTCGACTATTATTAAAGAGATCCTGGATAAACACTGTAAGGAAACTAACAAAAATATTTTCACATTGCAGATACCTTCAGAATACAAGTTGCTTTTTCGGAAAATCCAACTGTGTCATCGCCTGCCCATGAAAAGCTGCCAAAATCGGAGAGGATTTCGAAAGCTAAAAATAAATCAAAAAGGTGTACACTTATTTCCGCTGGTGAGAAGATGTTTTCATGTTCGCAGTGCGAGTACTCCTGCAATCGGAAATCACTCTTAAAATTTCATGCGATGAAGCACACTGGAGAGAAATTATTCTCTTGTTCGCAGTGCGATTTTTCCTGCAATTATAAATCTGGCTTAAAACAACATGCGCTCAAGCATTCTGGAGAGAAATTATTCTCATGTTCGCAGTGCGATTATTCCTGCAATCGTAAATCTAACTTAAAAGATCATGCGCTCAAGCACACTGGAGAGAAATTATTCTCATGTTCGCAGTGCGATTATTCCTGCAATCGTAAATTTAACTTCAAACACCATGCGCTCAAGCACACTGGAGAGAAATTATTCTCATGTTCGCAGTGCGACTTTTCGTGCAATCTGAAAGGTAATTTAAAATGTCATGCACTTAAGCACACTGGAGAGAAATTATTCTCATGTTCGCAGTGCGATTATTCCTGCAATCGTAAATCTAACTTAAAAGATCATGCGCTCAAGCACAGTGGAGAGAAATTATTCTCATGTTCGCAGTGCGATTATTCCTGCAATCGTAAATCTAACTTCAAACAACATGCGCTCAAGCACTCTGGAATGAAATTATTATCATGTTCGCAGTGTGATTATTCCTGCAATCAGAAATTATATTTAAAACGACATGTGCTTACGCACATTGCAGAGAAATTATTCTCATGTTCGCAGTGCGATTATTCCTGCAATCAGATATCTCACTTAAAAGCGCATGCGCTTAAGCACACTGGAGAGAAATTATTCTCATGTTCGCAGTGCGATTATTCCTGCAATCAGAAATCATATTTAAAACGACATATGCTTACGCACACTGGAGAGAAATTATTCTCATGTTCGCAGTGCGATTATTCCTGCAATCAGAAATCATATTTAAAACGACATATGCGTACGCACATTGCAGAGAAATTATTTTCATGTTCGCAGTGCAATTTTTCCTGCACTTATAAACCAGGCATAAAACAACATGTGCTTACGCACATTGCAGAGAAATTATTTTTCTGTTCGCAGTGTGATTATTCCTGCAATTATAAATCTAGCTTAAAACATCATGTGCTTAGGCACACTGTAAAGAAATTATTTTCATGTTCGCAGTGCGATTATTCCTGCAATCGGAAATGTCAATTAAAACGTCATGCACTTAAGCACACCGGAGAAAAATTATTCTCATGTTCGCAGTGCTATTTTTTCTGCAATCAGAAATCAAGTTTAAAACGACATGCGCTTAAGCACACTGCAGAGAAATTATTCTTATGTTCGCAGTGCGATTATTCCTGCAATCAGAAATCTAACTTAAAAGATCATGCGCTTACACACACTGGAGAAAAATTATTCTCATGTTCGCAGTGCGATTATTCCTGCAATCACAAATCATACTTAAAAATTCATGCGTTTAAGCACTCTGGAGAGAAATTATTCTCTTGTTCGCAGTGCGACTTTTCGTGCAATTATAAGTCAAATTTAAAACGACATGCGCTTAAGCACACTGGAATGAAATTATTCTCATGTTCGCAGTGCGATTATTCCTGCAATCACAAATCACACTTAAAAATTCATGCGCTTAAGCACTCTGGAGAGAAATTATTCTCTTGTTTGCAGTGCGATTTTTCCTGCAATTATAAATCTAGCTTAAAACAACATGCGCTCAAGCATAATGGAAAGAAATTATTCTCATGTTCGCAGTGCGATTATTCTTGCAATCAGAAATCACTCTTAAAACTTCATGCGCTTAAGCACTCTGGAGAGAAATTATTCTCATGTTCGCAGTGCGACTTTTCGTGCAATCAGAAAGGTAACTTAAAACAACATGCGCTCAAGCACACTGGAGAGAAATTATTCTCATGTTCGCAGTGCGATTATTCCTGCAATCAGAAATCACGCTTAAAACGTCATGCACTTAAGCACACTGGTGAGAAATTATTCTCATGTTCGCAGTGCGACTATTCGTGCAATCAGAAAGGTAACTTAAAAATTCATGCACTTAAGCACACCGGAAAATAAATATTTTCATGTTCGCAGTGCGATTATTCCTGCAATCTGAAATGTAACTTAAAACGTCATGCACTTAAGCACACTGGAGACAAATTATTCTCATGTTCGCAGTGCATTCGGAAATCAAACTTAAAACAACATTTGCTTACGCACATTGCAGAGAAATTACTTTCATTTTCGCAGTGCGATTATTCCTGCAATTATAAATCAAGCTTAAAACAACATGCGCTTAAGCACACTGGAATGAAATTATTATCATGTTCGCAGTGCGATTATTCCTGCAATCTGAAATCACAATTAAAAATTCATATGCTTAAGCATGCTTGAGTGTAACTGTTTACATTTTCACGGTTTCATTATTCGCGCATTCAGAAATAAAGCTTGAAAAGACATGTGCTTACTCACAAAGCACACAAACTTGTTTCTTGTGTACATGATAACACAAATAAGTGAACTTATTTGTTCACTCATAAAATGTATTTCTATGTCCCGGCGCATTCACACTTTTGGGACAAACTTTGTACTCGTTCACAATTCATTCGTACTTGAACTTCACAATTTTCGGTTAAGAGACCACACGTATGGTCCCTCTAAAATAAAGTGTTTTTAGGTTTATTGTGCAATTATTCATACAAATACTTACCACCGTATACATACGGGTACCCTCATTTGTTCGTGTGTAATTAACTGTTTCATGTGCATGGTGCAGTCATAAATACGACTAAAAATACACGAGCCTCATGCACTGCTCCCACACCCGCCGTTTACTCTTATATACAGTAGGCTGGTTCTTATTCTTAGACTTTCGAAAATAACCGCGTCACCCTGCCATTCCCTTCTATCATCGAAAAAAGGAGACCCTTATTTTAAATTAATTTTAGGGGTCGTCACCGTAGGTCGAAGTTTGCGAAAAATATAAAAAAATTATGCCATTTGATTTTAGGTATACATATCGTTAAATGCCTAATTTTGACTTAAAAAGCATGCTTTATCTTATTACAAGATCATACCTCCCTCCCCAAGGCTTGAGGCAAGCTATTAAAACATGCACTGTTAGAGGGAGTGCAAGTATTTATTTCTGCTGTCGCGCTTCGCTTTTTCGTGTCGTCATGGCGTCTTCCACTTGTTCGTTTTTAAAGACAAGGAATAAAACAAGTGTAAAAACTACAAAACTAGTAGGACAAACATCAGAACCCTCCATCCAAAGCAAGTCACCATTCATTAAATAAGTGCTGAGTTTATTTTAGGGATGGGCGTTGAATGGACGGACTAGTTGAAATCAACCGTTGACGTTGCATCGACGCGTCGACCGTTTACGTTTATCGCATGGACTAGTTGAATTCGTAGACGGTGGACAGCGGACGCCGTGGTCGGTGGACGATTCGAGATTAACGCAATGCAAAGCAACGAGCGAGAGCAAGACAAAACGTCTCCGTTTATTTCTCTCTCATCTCTCGCTGTCGACTTGTAGATGCCATAGACGTCATAGACGGCTCGACGGGTAATTTCATTTCAACTCTAAAGTACACTACCATAGAGTACAGATCTGTGTACACGAACTATGACTAGAGATTTGAAATTTGAATACATGCGTAGGGCGAGATAGGCTTAATAAGCTATTATCTATTATTTTTTACTTGATTTTTTGTGATGTCACGTGCGACGATTCGGTGAATTCCCAATTTTACGCTGTATAAAATAAAACAATTCTGTTTAATTATTTTATTTTTTATTGAACTATTATTAATTAACAGGCCGGCTAGATATTTTTCTAAAATCAATATTTTATAAGATCGATCTCGACTTCTTATATATTTACCTGAAAAGGGATGCTAAAATTTAATTATTGTGTTATTTTCTTACTTTTCAACTTTAGCATATAAATGATAAACAAACTTGTAGGGAATAAAATTTTCTATACCTAACTATGGTCCTTATTCAGGAGTCCAACATTAATTATTGTATATGTAATATAATCTTGAATTTAGGTTTAATTAATTTTTATTATAAATTTCCCTATTTTCAACTTTGTAGATAAAAAAATTAATCTATTATAATTTTGTTTACACCACTTTTTATTGGTTTTTTACATGTTTCGGGAACAATGTTCCTTTTCTCAAATTGAGCCTTAAAGTTGACAAATAATACAGATATATTTATTTATTAATAAAGTCACCACAAAGTGAAAGTCTGACTTTGAAAGATGTATTCTTCAATAAATTTCTAGATAACATCTCAAATGTAAAGTATTTTTAAATTATGTATTTATTTATAAATTTATAGATAATAAATAAATGTAAAGTATTTTTTACCGCACCTCATAACTGGTGCCTTTATTACGCAAAATCATTGTTTCCTTCCATTTTATTTACTCACATTTTAATGCTTATACCCAATACTTTCACTGCTTATATATGTAGTTTATATTTATATTTTACTGCTAACACCTGATATTGCTGTGTATACCTACTTCTTTCTTTGTTATATATAGAAAGAAGTATATAAAACAATACATAAAAGCCTAAAATGTGCGTAAAAAAATAAATAATAAAATATTTCTTTTTAAATATAAGCACAAGTAGCGGTTTTACTTTCCCTGAAACTATATTCCTTCGAACTTCTTTAAATTTTAAAAATTAACGTCATAAAAATAGCCAACGGTTGAGCCGTCGAGAAGCGTCGCGTTGAACCGTAGACAGTTGACCATCGTCCAGATGTTTAGATAGAACGTCCGCGACGTAGGCGTAACGAAGTTGACGCGTCAACTAGTTGACGAATTCAACTAGTTGATCGTCTCGTCGATGGATGGACGTGGACGGTCTCGTTTCGTCGACGGTAAATACGTCGACGACCCATCCCTAGTTTATTTTATCTTTGCTTTAAAATTGAAATGAAGCAAACCAATCGTAGTTCCAAAAATTCTCCTCATGACAAAATGGACCGTATTATAAAAGGCGTCATAAAGAAGATA
The DNA here is from genome assembly GCA_016648135.1 of Agrypnia vestita. Taxonomy (NCBI): domain Eukaryota; kingdom Metazoa; phylum Arthropoda; class Insecta; order Trichoptera; family Phryganeidae; genus Agrypnia; species Agrypnia vestita. The sequence continues at coordinate 10,472 of JADDOH010003099.1, forward strand.
GAAAAGTACTTTTCAGTACTGTGTACTACGAGGGCGGAAGATGAAAAAAGATTTGCTTTGGTTATCCTGCCGCCACCATACGGTGGAAATAAGGCTAGAAGAAATCATTCTAAAGGCGTTTGGAGCTGTGGTCAAAATCTTTTTCATTGAGAGAATGAAAATGAAGATTACAGAGCGAAAAGATGCATTAATTGAAGAATATAGCAAATTGTTTTAGTCTTTTAGTTGTGAAACAAAACAGATGGAAGTACCTAAGCGATAAAAGTACATAATTAGCATATTTATACCTTCTTTTACTCTTAATTTTTTAAATATTTTGTGAGCTGAGCTACCGTCGAAAGATCAAATAAAATTAAAACATTCAGCCTGAACTGATCTTCTATAGCACCGCCATGGGAGCTAATGTGGGGTGAACAATTACACGTCCCATGGAAAGATTCATTAATATATCAAATCGGAGGACTAGCACTCAGTAGAACATAATTAAAATAATATTATGATGAACATGGTTCAGTGTAAAAAAATACATATATTAACATTACCTGCCTAATATTACAGAAGAAATCCATGTAGCTTTCTAGAATAAAAAATAAAATTTATGGAGTTTTTCATTTTTAAGTATCCTGTGTGTCTAATAATTTCAATCCCCTTATTTATAATCCAGATTTCGTCCTGTATGAGCAGAGTTCTATTTCCGCTGTCAACCTGTGATTATATTCCACCCATCTCGGTCTCATACATCTAAATCTTTCGTCGCGAGTAATGAGAAGGCATCTCAATTACCTAATGCTCCGCATGCGAAAAATTATATTCTATGTAACCAGACGGGTCACATAATTAATTCTTGCTTTCAGTTCAAAGGTTTAAGTTCTCCACATGCCCGATTTTAATTGATAAAATCGAAACGTGCTTGTGTAAATTGCCTCACAAGTGCGTCGTTGTCGTTGAGTGCCAAGGTAAAATCAAATTCTACGGTTTTACTATCAACCGCTCAAATTTATGCGAAGCTTAAAAATGGCAATAAAAGAATTATTCGATGTTTAATTGATAATGGTTCGCAAAATAATCTAATTACAGTCGATTGTTGTAAGGCGCTTAATCTTTCAATAATTCCTTTGAGTAATTCTTTTGTCAAAGGAATTGGTAGCGCATCTCGACCAATTTTAGGTTACGTGTATTTGGACATTGAGTCCCGCATATACCCAACTAATAAATATAATATACATGCGCTCGTTGTCGACTCTATAACAGATCAGTTGCCTACTCACTTTATAGCCAAAGGTGATATGGGCTATTTAAAGGGAATACCCCTAGCTGACCTGTCGTGCAATATTCCCGGTAATGTGGATGTCGTACTAGGCGCGCAGCTGTTTCCATACATTTATTTAGGTAACAGAGTCGAATCAAAGACAGGGGCACCTCCTGCTTTTTCGACAGCTTTCGGTTTCGTGCTGATGGGTGACTACCCTAGCAACGTAAGTGACACGAGCAATTCATTTTCAGCACTGGCACTTAACGATTCAGTGCAAAGGTTTTGGGAATTAGAAGAAATACCGAATATGCAATTCCTGAGTCCAGAGGAGACGGAGTGCGAAAATATATTCGCTTCCTCTGTTACTCGCACGGAAAACGGAAGGTACTCTGTTGCGTTACCTTTCTGTAAGAATCCAGATGAGCTGGGTAATTCTAATATTACCGCTCAACGCCGATTTATAGCCTTGGAGAGAAAATTCGGAAAATCGCCTGGTTTACAAGAGGAATATAATAAAATTATTTGAGAATATATTGAGAAAGGTTATTTGTCAGAAGTCGCGGAGTCTGATATTGCAGGTGATGGATATTACATCCCTCATCATGCCGTCACTCGCCCAGACAAACCTGCGCCTCGTATTGTACTGGATGCCAGTGCTAAAACACATTCAGGACTGTCACTAAATAACGTCCTTCATACTGGTCCCAATTTGCAAGCAGAGTTATTCTTGCTTTTACTCGACTTCCGTCTTTTCCCCATCGCGATGACTGCAGACATAAAACAAATCTATCTACAAATTGAAGTTCTTCCCAAGCATCGTAAATTCCTTAGGATTTTGTTTCGTTTCTCGAGCAACGATCCCATAAGGACCTTCCAATTTAATCGTGTTCCCTTTGGAACCAACGCAAGCCCCTACTTGGCGATGCGGACTGTTCGACAGTTGGCTCATGACATGAGACCACATTTTTCAGATGCTGCCAATGTGGCAGAGTCCAAGTTGTATATGGACGACCTGGTATATTCTATTGAAGATGAGCCCAGTGCTATATGTCTTTCTAAAGAATTAATCTCATTGTTTAAGTCCGGTGCCTTTGATTTGGTCAAATGGACTAGTAATTCTCAAGTCGTACTCGAGAACCTACCGGATTCTCACCGGACCTCGGTGGACTTCACCGTCGGTTCTAACAATGCCTCTAAGGTGTTAGGACTCTCTTGGGAACCAGTGGATGACAGCTTCTCCTTTGTCAACTCTTATGTTCAGGAGAAGTGCACAAAGCGGAATATACTCTCCATAGTCGCCCGCTTATTCGATGTCCTCGGCATGGTTGCCCCCGTCATTTTGTACGCTAAATTACTCATCAAGGAGCTGTGGCTATGCAATATTGGGTGGGATGACAAGCCTCCTGAGAGCGTTATTCAAAGGTTCTCGGTACTCACACAAGAATTGCCCTTGATTTCGGCTATAAAGATTCCCCGTCATATTGGTGTCCTGAAGGATAGTAGCGTACTCATTGTTGCTTTCTGTAATGCGAGCATGAATGGTTACGGCTGTGCTGTATATTTACACACCACTGACCCTGCTGGAAATATTACAGTTCGATTATTTTGCGCGAAATCGAAGGTTTCCCCTACCAAAGTGACAACACTTGCTTGTTTGGAGCTTTGTGCCGCAGTCTTGATGACCAAATTGATTCGTACTATACATAATACTTATCGTGCGCGCCTTCCTATTGCAGGAACATACGCGTTTTCAGACTCTACTATTGCGCTCTCGTGGATACATTCTTCACCACATCGTTGGTCGGTGTTTGTTAGCAATCGTGTGGCTTAATGCCAGGAGAATTTGTTTCCCGAGAACTTTTATCATGTCGCCGGTAGTGAAAATCCGAGCGACTGTCTTTCTCGTGGTATGATACCCTCACAGCTCATTTCACACGACTTATGGTGGAATGGACCATCATGGATTCGCTGTTCACCTTCAGAATGGCCAGTAAAACCCTTTCACTCTACTAATACTAGTGAAAAGCCTGAGCACAAAGCTAATGTGCTCAGTGCAAGAGTTCAATATGAACAATCGGTATTGAGTAAACTGGCGCAGCGCATATCCGAATGGGACAAACTTCTGAGGATTGTCGTTTACATCCTTCGATTCTTAAGAAAAATAACAACTAACTCAGGTACGGTCAATAATCTTATGATCGCTGAGAAGTTTGTGATTCGTTCTGTGCAGTGTGTTCATTTTGCAGAAGATATTTCTGCCCTCGAAAGACACAAATTGCCTTCTAAGAAGCTTCGGAATTTATCTGTATTTCTTGATGATGATCATCTGTTACTGATTGGAGGGCGGCTTTCTAAATCGGATTTACCATTTGAGGCTAAACATCCGGTTTTACTTCCTAAACATGACCATGTTGTGGATCTTATCATTGAGCATTTTCACGTCATGAACTGTCACACAGGCCCAGGACTACTTATGTCTATCTTACGTCAACGTTATTGGATATTAGATGCCAGAACCATTATTAGGTCTAAAGTGCGGAAATGCAATTGCTGCTTCCGCTTAAACCCGTCGCATCCCACGCCGCCGATGGCAGATTTGCCATCATATCGTGTTACAAAAGCAAAGGCATTCGTTCATACTGGCGTGGATTATGCAGGTCCTCTCCGCATTACGCTTGCTCGTCGAAGAGGGCAACATTCTCAAAAGGCATATATATGCCTATTCGTGTGCCTTGTAACCAAGGCCATTCACATAGAGTTGGTCTCTGACCTAACTTCAAATGCTTTTCTCGCTGCTTTCAGTCGTTTCATTGCTCGGCGTGGCCCTGTGTCATGCTTATATTCAGACAACGGCACTAATTTTGTGGGGGCAAAGGCACAACTGGATGACCTCTATAAGTTTTTAATTGGTTCAGAATTCCAGCCTACTTTAAAGCGTGAACTTGCTAGTAGGCGGGTTGAATGGAAAATGATTCCACCCCGCTCACCTCATTTCGGAGGTATATGGAAGTCAAACATTAAGAGTTTGAAGACTCACCTCTACCGAGTGATCGGAGCTCAGCTCCTTACATGTGAGGAACTACAGACCGTGTTGGTGCAAATAGAGTGCATTATGAACTCTCGTCCGCTCACAGTCGTGTCTTCCGACCCAGATCCGGAAATATTAACGCCTGCGCATTTTGTAATGTCGACACCTTTGAAATATTTACCTGCGGCTGAGTTGACAGATGATACGCAAATGAATCTCACTCAGCGCAAAAATTTGTTGGATAGCATGGTCCGGTCGTTTTGGAAAAGGTGGAGTTCGGATTACCTGCACACGTTGCAAGTTAGACAGAAGTGGACTACACCAGACCGTCCCATTGAAATTGGAACTGTCGTACTTGTTAGACAAGAAGATTCCCCCCCGTTAAATTGGCCTTTAGGCGTAATAACGGAAATTCATCCCGGGTCTGACCGAGTCGTTCGCGTTGCAACGGTGAAAACTAAGTTTGGATCTTTTAAACGTCCTGTCGTTAAGTTATATCCCATACCAACGCAATAATTTAATACTTATACTTGTGTATATATATAAAAAAAAAAAAAATCGGAAACTAACTTCTTCCCTTGTCCACCACTCTCTAACGGAGAACCATAAAATAGACTTCGACAACTCAAAAGTAGTTGCCAGCCTCAATAATGAAACATTTAGAATCTACAGAGAGGCAATTGAAATAAATAAAAGAAATAATAATATAATGAACAACAGAGACGATAGCATTCGACTTCCGACCGCATGGAGTAACATTCTTAATAATAATAATCAAATTTCTAATACAAATAATATTAATAATAATAAACCAGAAATCACGATGAAAACACCGAAGCAATTAGAAAATCCAACCTTCTCAATATTGTATAATGACGATAATAAAGTAAATATACGGATTACTAGAAGCCGAGCAAAACACATTAACGGCGTCGCTGGAGAAACCCACTCCTCCACAAACACCTGACGCAGAATTTTTCAAACTTTCACTTGACGGTGAGCTCCGGACCCAAACGGTTGTACGCTTTTTGGAGAAGCAGCTCATCGACAAGGCGCCCTGAAGATGAACAGTGAGATCTGTTCGAAACGTCGGCAGACGACTGGTCCTGACGACCAGAATTTGACGCGGGTTACCCCCAAAGTAGTTAGAACTAACATATATATATGTATATTTTTTTCTATAATTCGTTAATTAAATCTTATTTCAGTAACTTAGACTTAGCCATGAAGCGCCTCAACCCCTATTGGTTAATTTAGCATTTAATTTTTTCTCTTTTTTGGAAATTCTGAGAACTTCCAAGGCGGGGAGTATGGTTAGGCGACATACTAAAGAAATGTATGCCCCTCAGGATGAGGATTGATTAATGTCTATTACCATATTTAATATCTTTCCTGGGGACATATTTGGGTCTCCCATGTCATTTCGTAAATGCCGCTGCTTCTGTGAAATTATACATAGATGGCGTTGGTCGCGCACGGGCAAAACTGTCGCGCGCCGGCGCGGTAAAATATAATTTTTTGAAACTCGGTTACAATAACATCGGCACTGGTTTGAATGCGAACTGACAAGCACATAATATAAAAGATTCGTAAATTTTTTGGAATCCTATTGTTTGCGTCATTATCCGCGAGAGTTTTAACCAGTCCAGATTTATCTCCGCGTGTTGTTTTGTGACGTGAGAATAGAAGGCCTTCAAGATACCTGCAAAACAAGGAATAGAAACTTGCACAGGTTAGTGGTTATTTTTGACTTGATTTGGTAGACTCATATCTGTTCTTCAGGGAGAATACGTAATCAGATATTTTGCATCGTCATCTTGAGAGGCATGACCACGACCAGGGCGAAGCAGCTATTTACACGCTGTTCGGGCGCCCGTCCAAGTACCATAAAAACAGAAATATATTTGTTATTATGTCCAAACCAAAGATCAAGTTACGACAGACTAGGTACCAGATCTGATAATTTTTATAATGTAGGAGACCGGGATTACGCCCTCAAACCATATGTACAGCAATTTTTAACGCTACAACGGGCCTGAAGGCCCAATTAATTGCGCTACGGCAAAAACAGATAGATTTGAAAGAAATCACAAAGATGTATTGCGACATCACCAAGAATCGAAGCCGGGATCTTCTGTATGCAGAGCCAGATACATGGCCACTAGACTACGAGCTTCTATGTTATTTACCAATGTTTGGTCATGTGAAACTGACGAGCAAGGAAAAGATGGTGAGGAAAATTGTTTGTTGAAGACATCAGAAACTAATAGTAATAAAACAATATATTCTGTGTATTAAATTCGATTTATTGTATTTTATATACCTATTAACAGAAAAATGGAAATTTTAATAAAAAAATTTGAATTACAATTAAATGAGGCCAGATCCCTTTTGGTTTTATGCCTTTCGAAAACATCTTAGGACCGGTTGTTTGATCGCTGGTTAAAATATTTGACCATCACAAGTACATGATTCAACAAAATTCATCAATATTTAACCCTCCTATTTGGTTAAGACGGGATTAACAGAAAATTAATGGCAGACATAAAACAGCTGTTACTGCTCTGCCGAGTTGATACTTGCAAATATTCAGTTTGACACGATGTTAACTTCAAGCCTGGCGACGAGTTTATTGGCAAAAATAGTGAATTATTACGCACATTTGGAAATATCTCGGATACCATGAGGTGACAGTGTTCAATTTGTGACGTTTTCGACACAAATTTTGCGATAAACAATGAAAATTTAGGTATAAATTACGACCAAAGGTCAGTATATGAAATATTATTATATAATATTACACATCTAGACGCGTGTCAAAAGTCCCGAAATAAAATTCATTCCTAGCCGCCCATAATTTAATTAAATTTTTACGAAGATAAATAATCATATTACTTTTATGACAATACTATCAACCACCGTTGTATATAGATGTTTGCATAGGGATAAAATTGTAATCTGTTATATTGTGGAAGGTTTTGTCTCTCGTTATTAGCTGAAATTCCGCGATTAGAGAGCTATGTAAAAACGTTATCTCACAAAATAAAATCTGGAAGCACTTAATCTAAAATACATTCACAGTGCCATTAAACATGTTACATCAATAACAATATTTGCGCAAATAACCGGTGTTTCAATTATTGTTTTCAGATAGACCAATGACGAAAGTATCCAAGATGTAAACATGAAATATATCTTACAGACCAGAAAAAAACTTACGGACCCTGTTTTACCTTTCCATTGATAAATGAAGTACGGAGTATTAAAAGATGTTAAATCCATCAAGAATCTACCAAATTTAAGGAACAATCTATTCACTGATAATATACTATGAAATCTATTTGACAATAAATGAAATCCCAAAGAACTAGTATTTTATTTGATTTATTTATTATTAGGAGTGTAAATTTCAGATTGCATTGCGACATCCTGCTCGTATGCAATGACAACATGAACTTCCAGTATGACATCTGAGGGCGTCATCCATGTTAAAATGATAATGTTATGTTATGTTCTATTATTCTATTCTTAATTCTAAATGTTATGTTCTATTATAAATGTTATGTTCTACAATGGTAAATTTTGTAATAATTTTGATGGGATTGTTAATTTATTTGCGGAATTCTTTAAAAATGTCTATGTACCTATGTTACCAAAAAACACCGACCACACATCAGCAACATCAAACATTGAAACCACATTAAATATAAATAATTGCACAATAAGTACTTCCAGTATCATAAGTGGGATTAAAAAACTTGATGTAAATAAAGGGCATGGACCTGACGGAATTCCTCCACTATTTATAAAAAATTGTGTTGATGTACTATCTCTCCCCCTGTCAATCATATTTAATAAATCCATATCAGCGGGTATATTCCCACATATATGGAAGGAAAGTTTCTTAACACCGATCTTCAAAGATGGAGACAATAATGATGTAAATATTATAGACCCATTTGCATACAATCTTGTATACCTAAGTTATTCGAATCACTAGTCCTCGATACTATATCTCCTGTTTTAAAACAAACAATAACTCCGTACCAACACGGATTCATCTCAAATAGATCTACCCTAACAAATTTAGTTTTGTATGAAAATTATATTATTAAATCTTTTGTTAATAAAACTCAAGTAGATTCAGTTTACACGGACTTCAGTAAGGCGTTTGACAAAGTCTCACATGCTTTATTAATTGCCAAATTGGGAAAAATAGGATTTGGTGGACAAATACTTTCTTGGTTAACGAGCTATCTGAGTGAAAGAAGGCAAAGGTAAAAATATATTCATATGTATCAGAATGTTTCCATGCTACTAGTGGTGTACCACAGGGATCGCATCTTGGACCAATACTATTTCTATTATTTGTGAATGACATTTCAACAATATTTAATGACATTGAATATTTGCTGTTTGCAGACGATCTAAAAATCTTTAAATCAGTAACCAACATTTATGACTGCAACATATTACAGCAAAACCTAAATTCTCTTTCAGTATGGTGTGAAACGAATAAATTGTACTTAAATTTAAATAAATGCAAAATTATATCATTACTAGATTAAAATCAAAAATAAATTTTGAATACTCTCTATGTAACACCAAACTAGAAAATGTTGACTGTATTCGAGACTTAGGGGTATTATTCGACTCGAAACTTACTTTACTAATCATATTAATGCGATAACTTGTAAGTCTCTAAAATTGCTGGGATTTATTTTAAGGACATCACGCCCATTTCAATCAATTGAAAGTATTAAAATGTTATACATGTCTCTTGTCCGGAGCCAATTAGAATATTGCTCATCAGTTTGGTCTCCATATTATAATGGGCATATAGACAGTATTGAGCGTGTCCAACGCAAATTTCTCAAATACATTAACTACAAGTTAAGCATACCAATACAAAACATAGAATACAATTACATATTGAAGAGACTAAATTTACTCACATTATATGATAGAAGAAAAATTTATGATATAGTTCTTCTTTACAAAATTGTAAACAATATGTTGGACAGCCCTGACCTTGTAGCATGTATCGATATAATATCCCTTCCACACATAGAACTCGACAAATTGTCACATTCCATCGCAACAATTGCAATACTAATATCAATCAAATTCTGTGATACACAGAATATTGGGAACTTGTAATGAATATGGTTGCATGATTGACATTTTCGTCGACAGTCTGGAGAAAGTAAAGTTCACACTTAAAGAGGCAATACTGCTTCGTTACTGACTTCAGCTGTTAATATGTAATGGTGGGTAATATATATTTTTCGTACACATTGCCGCTTTGTACTTTATATTTTAATTTTTGTACTCATGTTTTGGTGCTATTCCTGGTACTTTTAATAATTTGCTACTTGTAATTTATATTGTTTAATGTATGTTCTTTTTAATTTTATGATATATTTTTTTATGTAAAAGCCTATACGCATTGCTGCTCGTTACCTACTCTTCATTTTTAATTTTTATACTCATGATTTGGTGCTATTCCTGAAACTTTTAATGTATGTGCTTTCTGAAATTTATTCTATACTCTTATGTAAAAGCCTAATGGGCGTAAACAAATAAATAAATAAATAAATAAATAATGAGGTTACCGTTGCATTCGGACATCTCATCTGGCGTGACCTGCACTTGGTTGCATCAGGCTTCAGTCGAGATCATCTGTGATTTCCATCTTGCGGCTCCAGTGTCATCCAGAAACAACATATTTTAATGTGAATGGATTCACATGGTAAATTAGATTGACCGCGCCCTACATGGGTAGCGTGTAAGTTTGCACCTATCGTCAGCGCAAGTAAATATATGCAAGCATCTTTACATGGTGCGTACGTAAGAGTCCGGATCGTCCAATCGCAGCGGATGCAAACCGGACTCGTAAGTGCTTACATTTTGACACAGTAATGTAAGATGTCTTCTGCTACAAGGCCGCTGTCAAATTTATAACCTCTGTGGCACTTTGCGCCACCATAGATAACGGCTACAATCTGCACGTGGTCCGACAGGCTAGCGATTGTTCGAAATTTCAAGCACTTGCATGGGGCATATTTCACACGTTTTACAACGTAACAATATTTAAGAAAAATTATTGCTAAATCACTTTTCAAGATCTTTTTAGAATACCTACTGGTTCGATAATACTATGAATGATTATGGAATATCAATTTTACAACTCATTTCAGTTTTTAGTATGGCAGTAATAATATTTATTGATAATGCAATATTGTAATTGCTCTAAAATAAAAATGCGAGAGCCTGATGAAACTTTAATAAAAATAAATCATTTTTAACAGCATGATCTCATAATTAGTAAAAAATAGCTTGATGTACCAGAATATGACGCGAACCAGGTTATTAATTTTGTCCTAGGGCAATACCGAGATCAAAGCGCCCACGCTTCGAAAATCACGCGCCATGTGGTCACAGCCAGAACAGCCCCGGCATGTTCGATCTTTTGTCCGAGTACGAAATATGTGACCTATTGTTCAAAAAAATAACATTGCGACGGACGATCGCCCTTAGGATAGCCCACCATAAAAATAATACGAAACAATGAAATTAGAAAGTTAGGGATGCCGAGGGCGTTGGGCATCGCCGAAGACATTAAGAGTGCACGGCCTTTTGTTAGGATGGACAATACTTCGCAACCTTTTGTTCTTAGGGAACATCTTGGAAGGGTAAAGAACGGTAAACCTTTTCTTGCAGCGGGACGTATATCTCTAACCCCGATTAAACAATAGAAAGAACATCTTGGCCAAATGCGAACACATGGGACAACGGTTTAGAAAGCTGCGTTTTGTTAGAGAAGTCGCCATTGTTTTGGAAAGATTTTTTAGAAAAACAAGATAATAATTCCGAAAGTCGTCGCAGTAAGCTTGCTATTGTCCTCGACAGACAATAGAGATGTTTTAGAAAGCGCTGACATACCGATTCCACACATGGCGACACTATCCGCGAAATGTAGGATCGTATAAGTTATATGCAAAAGCAAAGGCAAAGTGGTAAATAATAATGTTAATGTATTGATCGTAATAAAAGAAAAACTTGATTGTATTATTGCCGACGATGTTTGATATTGATAACCCAATGTAATAGAATATTATCTCGTGAAAAGATGTAACACGGTTGACGAGATATAAGATTCCAACTTTTTAGTCTTTTGAAATCTGTCTGCAGAATGAATTTTAGCACACGGGGTTGAAACAAAATAGTTTAATTAATTGCAAATAAGTAAATGCCGTGTTGGAATAAACATTAATATTACTTTAGATCGAGGCTTTCATGTCTTATGTTTTCATGTATTACACCTAGTTGAATAATGTTAATTTGTGAGTTTTAATTATTTTTAAGAACAATGTTAATTTGTCATTAGTTATTCAAGCTCCCAGTAGTAGGGACTTCCGTTATTGGTAGTGTTTCAAAATAATTCTTGTTTGGAAAATTTTCAATTGTCTGCCTGGTGGAATGTGGCTTATATAATTTTTTTAGTGTTCTCTATTTTTATTCTTTTCTTATATATTTATACCAGGGGTGGAAGAAAGCTGATTTGATAAGATAATGATTAGTATAATAAAAGTCCTAAAAAAAAACGTTTTGCATTCAATCCAGCTTACATATTGAAGTAAGCATTTTCATTATTTAGGTGTAAATAATGTTACATTAATTAATTTACGCCAAGTTTTCTTAATTTTTCTTCTAGTAATAAGGTTTGACATAATTTCTTGTAAAAAAAAATGTTTATCGAATTTGATTATGTTAGTATATGTAAGCATTCCTTTTGGGCAAGTGGCGTTGATGCAAATTCATGTACTTTGTAATCCCAAAAGAAATTACAAAGATGTATACAGAACATTAACATTAGGGGACCCGCTTGAAGCATGTATCCCATGTAAATGAGTTTTTATGTTAATTGATTCACTAAGAAATGCCACGATGTCTGTATAATTTTAGCCCTTTGTTTTGTATCTCTATGTCACATATTGACAATTATGTTTGGTCCAACTAAGAAGTATGATAGCTTGTTTTATTTAAGCTAAAATTAAAAATAAAACCAAGTATCAAGTACATTTTGTCATTGTTAAAAAAAAAAAATTAAAAAGGAAAAGAAAGGAAGAGAATATGCGTAGTGGTAAATTTTAAATACCGTTCGGTTTATCATATATTAAAAAAAAAGAAATAATAATAATTTTGTGGATGTATCGAAGAGGATAATCAATGTTAATGATAAGGATTGACCTGTAATGATGTAATGTATAAATAACGTTAAATATTGAGAGGCCTACTGTAAGAATCAAACCGACGACTTAATAATAAGATTAATATTGTAATGCATACTCAAGGAATTTTACTGTGATCTAATGAAACCCTACGTCAATCCCATGTAATTAGTCAATAATGGTAGAAATAACTGGTCGATAAAAATAGGTCTATCTGGCGCGTCGATTTAATTAAGTATGTCTATGTAAGCAGTTTTATTTTTTGGGTAATAAGTGTTGATGCGAATTTGTGTTTTCAATTTTCCGCCTTTGCCAATTTGTACTGTAATATTTTCCTTAAGTTTAATTCATTTTGCAATGTTTTTTTTGGTGACGGGATAGGGATATGAACAGTGAACAAAGCGTTCGTGAAATAACAAAGTGTTTAGGCCTACATACCAGAAAAGCATCGAAATTAGCCGCAAACTGGGAGAACAATAGGGGGCGGAACGGAGGCAACATTGGGTTCGGTAACCAATAGCGTCAATCGGGACCTGGGAGGGACCGAGGGAGACGAATGAACGACGGAGGCGGACACCAAAGGAGCCAATCGGCGAAAGACCAACGAGGAGCTGGAGGCTTCCCCTCGAGCCCCCGCGACCACACCCTGGGTCGCCGGGGAGAGAATATAAGGCGAAGCCAGCCGCCAAGAAGGCAGTTGAGTACTGGAGGAGTTGAGTGTGGAGGAGTTGAGAAGTCGAGAGGGTGGAGAAACTAGAGATTCTAGCGGTGCCCGTAAAAACAGCATCGCCGATCACTCTAGTAACTCCTGGAGGAGCGAAAGTTCGAACGGTAACGACCGCCATTCGCTACCGAGTGCTGTGACGCACCGCCGCAAACGCCGAAGTATCAGTGCCGCCGCGACGCCGCAGTGTACCACCGCGACGGAGAACCGACGCTCCACCGACGACCGCACGAGTACCTCGACGACGCCAGATACCTGCATCCACAGAGGAGGACCAGCAGAAGCCGCCTCCGACCGAAAGAAGCGGCACGAAGAAGACATCCTTCACGTTCTCCGCAAACAGGTTTACCCCAGCTTAAAGACTTTTTCTCCCGCTCGCCTAGTTATACCAAAAAGGGTTCCCGTCACCACCCGTTTAGCCTTAAGATCAGACTTTGTATGTGCCTTGCCTTTTTTGTTGTTTTCTATTTTGTTTGCCTCTCTAGATTAAGATTCATTTAAATTGTAAACTGACTACCACTTTGCCTCGTTTTATGTAGATCATTTGCTACTTTGCTCAATATAGAAACTTGTAAAATTGTTTCGATTTTATTATTTTTATATCCCTTCACCCGCCTCGAGATATCAGTGTCCCAGTCAGTCACCTGACGTTTTGATTGTACCTAGGGGAGGGCGTGACCGCCGGCATACGTAGATCTGAGATCTCCCGGCCGGTTTATCACACCGTGATTTTATGTCGCCTCAGACCCCACCCCCCTACTACCGGTATATCAAGCTTCAATAATCTTCGGAACTCTAAAATATACAGCAAACGAGAATACATTAAAAAACCGCTACATTCATCACGCTACACATCATTTACCCCCATAAACCCATCAGTTCTCTCCGGGCGGTCAGCACGGCCTTAAACAAATCACTGTTTTTTCAACGACACATGTCGTGTAGTGCGTTTACACTCACCCAAAAATATATCTGGTCAATATTATTCACCAAAATAATAATTTTTAAAAAATTATTATTATTGCGGATCTTATCTTATTCAGATTTTTTACAATTCTCCTTAGTTACACATCTAAATTTCGTCTGTTGGGTTAATGTTTTTCATATATATTTTTGATATGTTGTGACGTTAAGTTTTTTTTTACCCGAACCGTAATTAATTGATAATTAATAGCAATAGATTATGAGTGAATATACCCCGATGTTGCAATACAAGTATTTTATTTTTTTGAAATGGAATACTCCGCTCACCGCGTCTAGCGACACGTCACTACAAACCCGCCGCATTCCCGATTCTACAGGCATGTAGCGAGCACACGCGCAAGAGCTTCCATTTTGGGTACGAAACGCAACTGATAGTTTTAATTGACCTGATATAACACAAACCGTCTTTTTATTGTTATATTTGTATAAGACTAATAATTTTTATTATTTATTCAAAATAGGAGCCTTTCCGCGGTACGAAGATACGTGGGAGCTGATCGAACCCCGAGTAGAGATGGCCGGCTGCTGGGATTCAGATCAGCACACGGAAAGGAGAATTTCCGGAATCACAGCTTGAAGCGGTTGCATCGGGCCTTAGCGGTGCGGCTGGTTCGACCTAGGAGAAGGATGCTGCGACAGGATGCACGGAGGCGTTATCAAGCCTTCCAAGATGTCGGCAGGGTCCGCTGGGAGCGTCGCAGAAGATAACCCTTCGTATGGTATATGGTCAAATTATTACGCGGGAGCATCATCATCATCGTTTTTGGGGTTTGAATTCGCTAGCAGCTAAGTTTCTAAAAAATATGTGGGACATTTCCAAGGACATTTAAAATGATTTAATCATGGCGGTTCCGTAATTGGTGCATTGAACATTTTACCATATAGTATTGCATAACGTCGATGTAACATCCATCTCAAATTTTTGATATAATCTTAATATCATAATGTTGTAAGTTGATTGTTTAATTTGTGTAAATTTGAATTGAATAATTTTGAAATTTCAAACTCTAGCAGTTCATATTATAAAATGCATGAAAACGTAGTTCGAAACCATGCCGTAAAAGTACTGTGCGGTTTTTTTAAATACTGTAAAAGGTACGTTTACTGTGATAATTTTTTTCAACATAGTTTCCTCCATTTTCTTTTTATTCGGTTAGTGTCTTTAGTACAAAATCTAGGAAAGTGTAGTTTCACTAATAGCCAATATCAGCTTGCTGATTAATCCTGCCTTAATTATCATAGCTTCTGCTCTAGATTGCTTTTATGAGAATGGTTGATGTATTTTTATAAATGAATGAAAATATTAATATCAGTAGGTAACATTTTTTATGAAAAAGTCTTATGGAACACTATTGTACTTATCCTTTACTTCCTACGTAGTAGACATTGTCTCAATTCAGTGAGTGCGCAAAAATTATCTGAGAAAGAAATTAAACTAGATAGTCACTTCTACAAAAATATTAGGTCCTTACATATGAAATTGGCGTTTTGCCGTACTGGCAAATTTCATCTCAAATATCTTCTCTTTGGTTAGGAATTCCAAATCCAAATTTATACAGCTAATTTACTCATGTATTTGTATTTTGAAAATTATAATTCATTTGTTTTTTCCTCAATTGTTTTTTTCTTTGCGTCACTCAGTTTACAAAATGAAAAACTTGAAATATCGCGTTATTTACGAGTACGAATTCCACCGTGGCACCAGTGCTGCAGAAACGGCTCGAAGGATTAATGATGTGTATGGCGACGGTGCCGCAAAAGAAAACACAGTGCGTTTTTGGTTCCAACGTTTTCGTTCTGGAAATTTCGACCTGCAGAACAAGCCCCGTGGACGGCCGGAGACCAAAGTTGATAATGAAGAATTGAAGGCTATTGTGGAAGCGGATCCATCGCAAACCACATCCGAGTTAGCTGCAGGCTGCGGTGTTAGTGATAAAACTGTTTTAATCCACTTGAAGCAAATTGGTAAGGTGAAAAAGCTTGAAAGGTGGGTACCTCACGAATTGAGTGAAGCAAATCAACAAACGCGCGTTGACTGCTGCGTTGCATTACTCAACCGGCACAATAATGAAGGGATTTTAAATCGAATCATTACCTGTGATGAAAAGTGGATCCTGTACGATAATCGGAAGCGCTCATCGCAATGGCTGAACCCTGCCGAACCAGCCAAACCATGCCCCAAGCGAAAATTGACTCCAAAAAGTTACTTGTGAGCGTTTGGTGGACTAGTGCTGGTGTCGTTCACTACAGCTTTCTTAAATCTGGCCAGACGATTACGGCAGATGTCTATTGTCAGCAACTGCAAACATGATGGAAAAGCTAGCTGCTAAACAACCGAGGCTGGTTAATCGCTCTAGGCCACTGCTGCTTAATGATAACGCTAGACCACACACTGCACAACAGACTGCTACCAAATTAGAGGAGCTTCAATTGGAATGTCTAAGACATCCACCTTACTCTCCGGACCTTGCCCCAACAGATTACCTATTTTTTTCGAAATTTGGATAACTTCTTGCAAAGGAATAAATTCAACTCCGATGGGGCAGTCCAAACCGCCTTCAAAGATTTTATTGATTCCCGTCCGAATGGTTTTTTTAGTAAAGGGATCGATGAACTACCTATGAGATGGCAAAAGTGCATAGATAGCAATGGTACATACTTTGATTAAATAAATATATTATAATAAAAAAAAATCGGCTTTATGTTCCTCCCATACTAAACGCCAATTTCATATGTAAGGACCTAATATAAAAAATATAGTTGACCCAAAATTCATATACCACGTAAAAATTGTTTTTGCACTAAGAAGGCTCTTACATACAAATTGAAAAAGAAATCATTGAAAATTGCTATATTACGGAAAAGTAATCATTAAACAATGGAAATTGTTTTTGAATTGAAAAATGGAAAAATATAATATTTACATAAGAATATAATAATAACAAATAAAATTCAAAAAACAACACGCAAAAAATTCCTGTGTGAACGATCTTTATGTTCATAAATGAAAGAAATGCAAAAAACCGAAAGAGAATGACCCAAATATACGACGTCTTGTCTAATACCAACCCTCAGGTATAGAACGCCGATAGGCGTTTTCAGCACACAGCGAATGTTTGTGAGAACGCCTATAGGCGTTTTCAGCACTGGACGTGTTAATGCCAGGTTAACTTTAACCACGGGTAACCGATCATAAATTCGACCTTCCAGCAACCCGCAAAAATCTTGACTACGGGTTAGTGGTTAAAATTAAGGAAATTCAACTCGCTTGAAGGTTAACCATAACTCGTGATCAAACAACCGGCCCTTAGTGAATTTCCTGCTGATTGTTTGTGTTTTGAAAATCTATAACTGATCCGCATACAATTTATTCTGCATATCACTTGGGAGCCGCGAGCTTTGGCTTGAGTTTTCTATTACCTGCAAACAAAAAAAGCTTATAAACAGAAAAACTAAAGAAATACAATATAGATAAAATAAAACATATTGCTCTCGCAAACACTAAATGGGTAGGAAAACCTAACCTAAATAATCTAACCTTCCTGGCGCATTTCTCCATACTCTCGAACATAGCTAGTTACCTACTTCGAAAATCTGTCGGACAGAACGCATTTAGGCGGGAAAAAAGCCACAAAGTATTATGTTCGTTGCGTAATGCGGCCCACTAGTCTCCTTTCATCTTCTTGTGGACATCTTTATTTCTTATTTAGTAAACAAGCATTGTTATCCACAAGACCTGATGATATGAACGTCATCTGTCGAAAAATTTGCGTGCTGGCAAATGACGTGATGCCTTGTGCAAAATTATTTTAGCGTGCTTATACTTTTAGTTTACACAAGTTCTATAACCCAAATCCAATATTTGATACATATTTGACGTGAAACAACCGATTTTACGTGATTTCGCGTAACCTTGAGGTTAAACTCAAGTTTAACACAGAATTTACGCTCACTTTAAACTAACTTGAAACAACCGGTCCACAATAGATTTTCATATTTTTACGACTGGCCGTCTGACTGACCGATATATTTCATTGCTTGTGTTTGAGTTTAAATGTTCAAAAGACATGTACAGTTTTTCCATTATAATATTTTTGTATTCCAAATTATTTCGTTTATAAATATCTATCGTGTTCAGCTTAACCAGCCAGGTAGAGGGTCGCGAGTATAGTTACTTTGTCCCAAGGGTGAAGCACCAGAGCTGAAGATAAGGAGACGACTTTTTTCCCCTCAGTCTGTTCATCCCTTCGGGGCAATGAACTCGTGAATCTGTTTACATTAACGCTACAGCACTCCCCTCGAAACAGAAAATGCTTAATTGTTGGTAGCATATTTTTTCTTCTGAAAGAAGGTTTGAACTTTGTAGTGACATTATTATTAAAGTAAAACACAAATCACTTTGTCAAATTAGAAATACTTGAAGTTTTGAAAAGGAAAAGTGTCAATATTAATTCAAATACAAGTAAACGTCGTTTTGCGTCCGGTTCGATTTACCTACGCCGGTTGGTGCCGGCCTGGATTCGAAGACGTAACAACCGAAGATGTGACCGAACTGTTAGACGTGCATGACCAACCACTCTCAAAACAAGAATTAGAAAAGATGATGGAGGTTTTAGATCGTCCTCAATCAGAAAATCCCGAAGAAGAGGAAGAAAATGTTGGGAAAACTCTAAAAACGGCCGATCTTACTCGTATCCTTTCTTCTATAGAAAGGCTAACAAATGAGCTCTGTGAGATAGATGGGGAATTCAATAGAAGCGTAAATGTTAAAAGAAGCGTCGCAGCTGCCGCTCGACCTTACGCTATGATTCTGCAAGAAAGGAATCAACTATCGAAGCTTTCGATGCTTTTTCAAAAAAGTGCGAGAATTTTATTTATTACCGACGAACTGGTGAGTTAGTAATTATTAAAAAAAAATCATTATTTATATCAAGAGATTATTATTAATTTGTAAATGAATTTAAACTGTATTTATTAAATACACTTATAATTTATTTTGAATATATACAGGATATGTATTAAATAAATACGTTAGCTTGTTCTTAGAATTTTGACATGGAACCTAACCTTGTACCGTTCGTTATATTTGTGTTCATTTTTTGCCGATTTTTTTACGCCGGTGTCTCTCGGAACGGAACCCCATCGTAAAACGACGTTTACCTGTACATATAATAAAAAAACAGACAAAATTTGTGCACAGCCCGTTGTTGAATATTTCTCCACTTAAGATTCCATCCCCTTCCAATAACATTTCCTATTTAACACCTCCAACCCCCCCTCTCCTTACCCACCCCTTAGCCGTAACACACTTGCATGGTTTATATTTTTCAATCTTAGTACTTAAACAAAACCGAAAAAGAGAACATTATTGTGGAAACATGTAG